>RDPX01000238.1:476678-497369 GCA_003991215.1 Morbakka virulenta | reverse complement strand
AAAGTTTTTCCTTCTTCTTGCCTTTCCGTAAACCTTCCATCTCATATCCCTTGACATCAAATAAAAAAAAAAATGATTGCATTGAAATATCTATGTTATTTATATTTACTATTTATCTATGAAGAGAAAGAAAAATGGTCTTTAACATGTAAGCTGCTCCAAGCTTGATTGGTAGCACAATTATATCCATGCATACATACAATGATGACGTGTTCAAAGAAAATCGAGACAACTCTAGGCATCTAGGGCCGTGCCTCAAAAACGGACACTTCTCTCTCAGGGGGGATACTTCATCCCACCAAATAAGGAACAAATCCGATGTACGGGGACGTTAAGTTGTTAATGCCTTATACCTTAAGTTATATCATAGTAGACCAACTGAGAAAAGTACACAAAAACGCATTCGTAAAAGTATCACAAAAATTCAATTTTTTTAAATGCTCAAGTGCTGATGTATGAGGTAAGGGATAACCCATCTGATATGACGTCAGCCGCTACTCTTTCAGTTTACACACTGTTTTATAACCTCGTTTCCGTAAAACCACACTAAAACAATATCATTTCTCTCGCGGCCTACTGGGGCATTTTTGTGCAACTGCTTAAAATTACGTGTTTCATTTCCTGCTAATTACATACATAGTATGTCGCGAATTACAACACGAAAAAATGAATCCACACTAGAATTGCCGACTGTAAAAAATAAATTTAACTTTAAGAATGTGTGTGTATGTATGTGTATTATCAATGTGGAGCCTAAGCCTTGCGTCAGTGGCAAATTTCTAATATTGAGTCGTGAATTAGACAAGCATATTCATGGTTCGTTTTTAACTGACAATAGGCATTCTCTCTTTCTGTTTTCAATGTTGTGCGCGTAGAAATTCACAATGAATACATTCAAGATGTTACAAATTGGAAAGGGATAATCATATCCTTTGTAGAAATGAAGGCATGATCTATCAGAATATTTATACAGACCTTGTTTCAAGGAAGATCAATAAACCTTACTTTAAAGGGTCCATCGAGTTGTACTGAAATATATTCATCTTTTTCATCGACAAAAAATAAATTTCTTATAAGTCATAATCTTCCAGTATAACATTTAGGAAATAATGTCCGGTTTTTTGTTTCAAGGTTTTGACCTTATCAATAGTCGAGGCAGCTCGCTTTTCGCCCCTGCATCCCAAAATTCAGTTGGTTCAAGTGTGCAAATATATCTGAGAGGTATGCAGGCTTTTCACAACAAATTTTGCCTTACGTTATCTATAAGTTTATGGATGAGTCTGGTGAAGGGAGTGCTGTAGCTCTGTGTATCTCTCGAGGCAGATGATAACATGTGATACGCTGGCTTGTTACATAAACCTGCTGTTTATGGCATTTGTATAAGGGTTATTGGTATGTGTGTCACACTAGAATGAATTACATCTGATCAATATTCCATTAATGCTGGCGTTCATCAGGGTTATCTTCTTGGTCTAACACTCTTCCTTCTCTACCTCGATAACATTCCCGCTACCTTGCTTCAGTTCAACAATATCTATGTTGGTGACACTACCTTGGGCTCTAGCATTGGCCACAAGGAATTTGGGCAGGTGCTCCTTCGTCTGATATTGATCTCAAATCTTTGCCTCGTCCAAAAATGTGGCTTGGCTAAGTATTTTCTATAGGCATTATTATGGGGAGTGTTGCAGTTAGCTTTACTCGTTGGTATTAGCACCGTCATGTGAATCATTGTAAGGTTGTTCCACCTCTTTGTAATAATTTTTTCAATGACTGTAGTTTTTTCCCTAAGAACAGATAGGTTATGGCAATTTGTGGCTTCTGAGTGCTTTCCTCCATTACATCACTTGAATGTTTTCATTTAAGGCAGCTAACCTCTTGGTCGAAATTTTTTCTTCACAGTTCCCAACAAGTATTGGCTCTATGCTTTAAATGGTTCTTAGCCATCAAAAAATAAACAAAAAGCAGACAACAGCATTAATTTCTGTTTAGTTTCCGTTTAGCTAAAAATGCAAATAGTTTATCTTTCAGTTCATAACACCTGGACATAACTTTTTAGCTCGATAATCATCAAACTTGTGTACACAACATAAGTTTCATCAAATCAGCAACAAGTTCTTCAAAGTTTCGCATAGGTTTGCAAACTGTTTAGACTTGAGAGATGAATAATAATAAACTTGAGTAGTAATAATAGACTTGAGAGATGAATAATAATAAAGATGAATATCTGCTTTCAGCAGATATTCATCTTTATTAAAATTGTCTTATTCCGGACGAAACTTTCCTGTACCTTTTATAAACAACATGGTTTACTCCAAGTACTAACAATCATAGAGAACCTAGTACAAATCTCATCAACATCCAACTTGACTGCAGACAGCTATGTCTTAGAGCATGCAACTCGTGATATTTAAACAGATAGATAGATAGATAGATAGATAGATAGATAGATAGATAGATAGATAGATAGATAGATAGATAGATAGATAGATAGATAGATAGATAGATAGATAGGTAGATAGATGGATAAATAGAAGGAAGGATGAATCGATTAATCGACCGATGGATAGATGGATATATATCTGTCTATCTTTGTGTGGTTATTTCTAAAAACTTACCAACTGACTAATTTCTCGTGCACCCAACACAGTGTACGTACATATGCCTCCTTTATTAGCAGCTGTAATCTCTGGAAAGATACGGAAAAAAGCAATATTCATCAGTCGACACCTTTTAATTATATCAGAGGGGTGAAATAACATAAGACTTACATTTATACGTAAGACTCCATTTCTTCAAACGTTAAATAGTTACTGGTCAAGACAAGTTTATACGTAAGAAAGAGTTTATTTCCTCAGGCCCAATGGGTGCACCTATTTGACGATGGATCCATGGATTGACAGATCATTTCAATGTTCAATCAGTTGAAACGTTTATTGAGTAGAAAAAAGCTTTGTTCTTAGTACAAAAAATATGAGAACACAGGCTCTGAGGTGCTATGGAGGACCTAGAACCATTACTGTCTATTGAAATGCTAAACAGATGCATTCCAACATCTATATGTATAGTTATAAACATCTTTAAATAAATTAATCCTTCCTGAGTGGTAACATTTAAAAGAAAATAAATATCTTCTTTTCTGATTGTATCCAGTATGCTCGAAAATAATGACAGGAACATTCCTCCTCGATCTTCCTAGGTCCCGTGAATCTATCTTAGCTGGTTCTTAATACACCATTATATCTCAAACTTTTCTCCTCCTTGATCTCTTTCCAGTTACCCTTAGTTTTAACTAACCTTCTGAATTGGATAAGTATGATCTTATCTCATAATGTAGTCAGAATTTGCGGATTGTCTTTGCAAGACAGATACGTACACAAAATAGAACAAATATAAGGAGTAGATTTATGCCTGTCACCAAAATTTCACCCCCAAATTTGAGGAATTTCGTCCAAATCTACGATTTTTGGTTTAAACTGGTACAATGAGACTTGCTCAGATACTTCAATCATTCAATGTTCCTACTACCTGGGTCCTTCTGGCGATCGTTCTTGAAGTATAAAAAGACTAACATAGGTTTTGTTTGTAAAAAACAAAGTTAAAATTTTATGCTTCTCCTAACACTCTGTCAAATGTTCAATACCAAATGGGCACTATCATATTTTTATTTCATGTGTTCAGCTTTACTGTTTTATATAAGCTGTACCTTTATCTACCCTAATTCTAGGCGTACAATTCGCATGAATCTTTTCCCTCCCTCGAGCCCCCCCCCCCCGAATAACGTCAACTTATAATGCCTTGTGATGAAATGAATAGTATTCAGTGATTTCATCAACAATTTGTGCAGCGATTTCTCAAATCCGATTTCTAAGACGTTGACCTTATATCTCACCTCGTACTTCAATCGTTTATTCATGATGGTAAGAATCTTATATAAATTATGAAAAGAAAAACTGATGAATGCTGCAAGCAAACAGATATGTGAATATAATATTCTTTTTTTTGTATCAGGCATCAAATAGAACAAACTACTAGGCAATCGATCTGATAAAAACTTTATAACTTTATGATTCCATTAAAAATAACAAGTAAACTGTCAAGTAATCAGACTTGATCATTGTAAGTAACAGTGACATTAAATCCTGAATGATTTCTCTTGTACTGAAAAAAAAATTAAAGACTAGTCTAGAGGATTAATAAATTATTGTTAGTAAATAATCCACACTCTGTAGCTGTCTCATAGAAAAAATGATCATTTGGGGTTACCTTTATTAATTAAATCTGTAGCAAAAGCTTCAATGTATCCTGTACTTGGATCAAACAGAAATATCTGATGTGCATTCCCATAGACAGGTGGCATTTTTGGCATTATTATTAAATGTTGTCCGTAGTATCCAGTTTCTTCTTGGTCCTCGTATTCTGTTTGTTTATCACCCTTTTTAAGCATTGGTGTAGAAACTGTTAACACTTTATCTGAATTAGACCTTAGGTGAACGGTACTGCAGAAAAAAAAAGAAAATAAAGTAGTTTTTTGTTTGGCTACTTTAACGCACTTGGCCGAAACTCGCATTTCACTATATAGGGCTGTTTCAATATAAAAACAACAGTTGGAAGCAGTGAGTGGAACTGTTTGTGACAAGAAAATGCCAATAAAATTCTCTATACATATATAAGCCTAGTTATAAATTGCATTTCTATGAGCGGTGTTGATGTATGGCTTTCAAGTAGAAGCGCTTACAAAAAAGAACTTACGGTAACTAAAATGCAGATGCCGCGATAGATATGCGGTATTCCGTGGCTTGCGCGCCGCAAAAATAAAACAATCCAAGGCCTTGCTAAGGCTGGCAGCATCAGCACTAAATTTGAGAGAGACATGGCTTGGTTGGTTCCGTCATGTATTTAAATGAGTAAGAAAGCCCACTTAAACAAGAATTTTTAACAACAGCGGCTGGAATGCGAAATTGAGAAAGTCAGAAAATCACAGGGAGGAATGTAATTGTTGAGAACATAGGGAGCTTGTGAGTAGGAGTGACGCAATACCAGCACCGTGGCTCAAAGTGAGAGCTTTGTTGAGAGGCCCATACAAACTGATTGTTGAAGAAGGACCGTAACAAGGAAAATAAATACTTTAATATGTGTACAGGTACCAACACTATGGAAATACGAAGTGTCTAGGATCTAGTAAAAGGGAAAGGCATTTGTTTAAAAACCAAACCTTGGCCAAAAATATTTTGTTTACGTCTATTTTTAAAGAGCATGAATTTCTGGCTTTACTAACTCAGATATCTCAATAACAGTTAAAAAGAAAAGTTTGGCTCTGTTTGGACTACTCCCGACGTATTAAACAGCTTTTACCAACGATTGAGAATATCTTAAAATAAAAAATGCAGTTTCAAATGTGAGTTCTACAACTTTCAGCATCATATCTTTACATACCCGTCTTCCTCCATTCTCCATCTTTGGTTAGGATCTTCTAGTTTCTTTGTACAGAGCACAACACGATGGTTACTCTTCACCTATGAAAGAGAGGCGAGAGAGCGCCCTACACTGTCAAATATGCTGGAACTTTATTGGTTTTCAAACCAAAAGCACAATAGCATACGGGCAGGGCAAAAATGGATCTCGGAGCCACAAAAATGACACTCAGTGCCGAAAAAAATAGAAAAACCATGCAGTACGGAAAGCGGGCGAAAACGCTGTCTCGGACACAAACTGATAAAAACAAAATTATTTATGTAGCACTTATTTAACTTTACTTAGGGTCTGCCACAGGTTTCTATGACAACCACTTCTGTCATGAGCACCATGTAAACTCTGGCCTGTTTTTTGTGTGCCATCCCTCACTAGATCCGACCAATCATTTGGGGTCTGGCTTTCCCCTTCTCCCATTACCATTTATCTTTCTAACCCAATTCTCATTATCTTTGTGCTCCATAGCGCGTGCCCATACCAACCTTTTGACTTTAAGGATGGTGTCAAAGAGAGGTGGAAATAAACCACTGGGGTCTACAAAAATTAAAAGCTTTTAATTTTGCTTAAATATACATTTTTTTGCTCCACCTGAGAGATCTATTATACACACTTCCGGTGCATTTCACCACTTCACTATTGCATTTATTCATAGTATTTATTAAATCGTATTCTGAGTAAGTCTTTATTAAAACTTAGCTTCAAACCCATATTGTTTCCAATATGGGCCTGAAGACATCTTGCTCAAATTAAAAAATTTAGAAGGTTATGTCCTTTCAATGTCTGGCAATCATGTTTGGAATAAGAACTGTTAAACAAAACCCAGTATTTTGCTTCATGTGGCTTTTTGAAACTAAGAAAAATAAAGCAATTGTGTTTTCTACATTCACCTTAAGCAGGCTAGAAGCCCCTTCAGTGCCATGGGTTACTTTCCTTATTCAATGTTTTCCCCTTTTTATAGTTCTTAAATATTTTTATTTCTTGTTTTCTTTCCTCTCACAATTCTATCTCTAAAACATGGATACACACGTAGTATGCTGCTTATCAAAGGGGCATGGCTGAGGGTCGAACTGAGAATTTCTTGCATGGTACGCCAGTACGTTAACCACTCGGCTACTACTACTAATTGACTTAAAACATAGATGATAAAAGAGATATAATGTCTTTCAAGTACAGATGACAACATTTCGGATAACAGGTACAATTTAATAAATAAAAAAACACCTTTTATTCATCTTAAATCGGAAGTGCAGATACTCGGTCTTCCTAACTGTGAAAACGGCACCCTGAAATCTGACCGCGTGAACACTCTCCATCGTAAGAATAAGTAACCCCAACCTGATGCATTTCTTATATCTTAGTAGGTTTTTTACCCAAACATTCTTTCTTTTCCTATCACTCTTCATTCATCTTATACATCGTATTCCTTGCCTATTGTTTTCACCATTACAAAAGATACCAAAGCATTTTTTCGGATATCATTAGTTACAATATTCATAGATATTTTGATATAACGCCAGCTGATATTTACTGCTAAAGTTTGCACTATTAATACTGGACACATACTAATGTCTCAGCGACTTATAAGTACTTATCTGGGGCTAGTACAATGAAATAAACTCAATGGAGCACAAAAAAACTTTATGGAAAGCGCTGATAAAATTCGTTGGCTCTACGTACCCCGTGTAAAAGGGGTTAAATAATATTACACAATAGTATAGCACATATTTTAGATGGCTCCAAGTACCCAGCGAGAATAAAGATTAATAATATTACACAGCAGTATTAAAGAAATTTCCCAGGTGGTTATATATTCTTATTGACAACTAGTCCTTACTTATCAGGAATAAGTTTTAACCTGTCCAACCCAATCCTCAAATACGTTTTCTGGGTGACTAAAATCTTAGGACTCTTTACAACATAACTTCCAAAGAAGAAAGAAAAATAAAGAAGCACTAGTTTTAGTTATGGAGAGAAGTGAGCCTTTTGCAGAAGAGGTTAGCTGAATGCAGGTAGCAAGCACATGTGTATAAGCTCTAACCTCTCGGGACTGTATTCTCTTGGTCTTCTATCTCGCTAAGCTATTGGATAGTAAAAAGTGTAGTCATCAATGCTCATAGAGATATGGGCATTTGTTGAGTATGGGGAGTATGCACTAATACACTAATACTCTTTAAATAACTATTATAGTAATACAGAGTTTGTCCTACTGATATAGCAACCCAACATACCACACAGGTACACAGCTGTATGGTAAAAGAAGCATATCCCTTATATCAAAACCAGATAATTAAAATAACTGACAAAAACTGTAATGAATGGGTTACAAACAAATTGTCGCTTTTTCATGCAAATATCGTTTTGCGGATTGTCTCGCCTGCGCCTTCCTAACAATTTGACTAATTTCTAATTTCACTGAAATGTTTTTATTGTCAGTCGGGTATAAATTGCTCAGAAATACTGGCAAAGACGCTATTAGTTTCTTTGTTAAACATTTTTTCATGTTGCTACATCTACCCATTAAGAAAGCTCTCCAGTTATTAATGTTATCTTCCCAGCCTTTCTGACTTCTTTCTTTGCTTCCCATCTTTCCCTGTACGTTGGAAAGGAAAATCTTCCATGCTTTGGTGATGTGTCCCAAGAAGCGAAGTTTCCACTTACGAATGTTGTCCCCTAGCAATTTGCGTCTATCAGCGCTTTGTAATAGTGTCTTTTGTGCGGTTCTCTGTCTAGCGGAATTTGAGTAAAATATCAATAACAAAATACATAACACATGAATCATCGCTGAATTCTCTACAAGGGTTACAAGGTATGGTGCTTTGTCGGATACTCAATCACTGTCTCTGTTTAAATGTGCCTAGAGTCAAGTAGTTTTGTTTTTCAGGAAGGTGATTTTAAGAGTAAATTTTTTCTTCGAGCTCTTATGTTACGTAGGGATGCTTTACACTAAAAATACTATTGATGTGTATGAATTTTTCAGACAGTTGTCCTTCAAGCCCCCATATTTTTTGGCAAAAGTCGAATCCTACCCCACCGCGTCCCCCCCTACACACAGACACACACACACCAACTCTCTCTCTCTCTCTCTCTCTCTCTCTCTCTCTCTCTCTCTCTCTCTCTCTCTCTCTTTCTCTTTCTCTCTTTCTCTCTCTTCCCCTCACCAACTGATGTTCTGGGTCATCAAGGAATCAAAAAAGACAACACTAGCAGATAAATTGTATTTAGGTATAACTCAGCAAATATCAAATCTTATCACACACTATAACCAAATAAAATGTGAAACCCAGCCTACCGCTGTGTCTTCTTGGATACCCAACACAAATTTTGAGTTGTATTGAAGATGAATAAAGCCATTTTTGTAGATCCATTTATGATATGCATCTGCACCTAGTCGCGTATCTTGATTGCTGACAAGCCTTAAGACAAAAAAAGTTAAGTACAGGTAATATTACATATGATACTAATAAAGATAAACCTATGTTTTTCATCGTGTCCTGTTCAAATCTCCAGTTAGTTGTTTTAATTGTTAATTGTAAGTGATCAATTTGACAAGTCTTGAGTTATTTTTGTTACTGCGTTCGCTTTTAATATTCAACATTCAAAATTTGGTTAGATTCAGGGTCTAATACATTTGCATTTTAATTACTTATGCGCATTTTTAAAACTGAAACATGTGTTTTGGGGACAGGGAGAAGTGGTGAGCTATGATAGCCAAAGCCTACCAGCAGGCCACATGTTGATGATGATAATATTAAAGACACCTATTCAGTAACAATTTCTAAAACGTCACTTCACTTCACTTCAACTAACACTTTCTTTAACTTCCTAAAACAAGTAATTTGTATTTTAGTATTAAACATTCACTAGGTCTTATACACGACCTTATTACATAAATATTTACTTATGTTAACTTTAAAAACAGTTGGTGGTCCATTCAGAATGACTTCAAAAATTCCTCAGTGGTGTCATAGAGAAGGTAAAGGTACTGTGTAGCTGGGTCATTAAAAATTGGCATTAAAACATCTCACTTTCTTATCTGTTCAAGACGTCAAACCGATGAAAGTGATCACGTCTTACCGAACGTGGTGACGACGTTTTTGCCGGCTGGGTGATCACAATAGGCAAAAAAAATATTTTGTGCAAATTCGTTCTAAAATCAATTTCATATTTTATTTTTGTTAATCTGTATAATTAATGTATATGTAAAATGTATATATTACAATAAAGTGAAGCTAAAATTCAATTTTAACCTCATCTTTAGTGGAAGCTTTACGAAAACAGTACAAAAACAAAAGAAAAATATAAAAAGTGCTTTCACAAGCTTTCTAGGAAGCAGAAACCTGATGCTGGAGCTGAGCGTTTACCAAAATGCAAGTACCTTGACCAGATGGTATTTTTGCATTAAAATACATGCAACAGGAAAACCGGCAGTAATGTTGATGTAAAAGTTTCACAGAATTCAAACAGTTTTACATCTTTCACTAAGAATTCTTCCAGCCACTGACAGCCTCATTTATTTATTGTCGAATATTTATACAGGATAAAATCCTTCAAAGAATGTATATTAATAAAAATACAACATAAAAATCCTGTTGGCAATGCTTCTGCCATTACAAAGTAAAAACGAAAATAAAAAAGTACTTGAAAAACTTAAAAGGTGAACACGCTATGAAACGCTTACCAGGATGACGACCATGTAAATCAAATGAGCAATAACGGACACTATTTTATTTCATATTCAAACAAGGAAAATTAAAAACCTTACTAATCACGGTAGTTTTTATCGGCTTACCAAAATAAAATTTTTAATAATAAAATCATTAAAACAATAAGTCAGGATTTGTCTATGGTTGGTTTCTACCACAGATCATGTAGTATTGATTCGAATTATTAGATTGGGGGGGTTAGTGGAAAGAAATAATGGCAAGGATGATGATGACGATGATGATGATAATAATAATAATAATAATAATAATAATAATAATAATAATAATAATAACGATATGCGGGTCTCAAGACCACAGGGAGGTATAAGCCTTTCTAATGAGGAGTCGTGGGCTGCCCTTGGACAAGGCACAGCACCCATGTAAGCATCCAATATCAGAGTTCCGATACCACTACCTTGCGGAGCAGGTCTAAGAAGACCGAAGGCTAAAATAGCACACGCTTATAGAAAACAGATCTCATGAAACAATGAAGAACAGGAAAAACAGAAACACAAGAATCGATGTGAATGGCACCACTCCTCATGTGGAGGATGGTTCCTCGCCCGGTACGCGGCTTTTTAGTCACCAGGAAAGCATGGGTTGTCATTCTGTTACTGGAACAAGAAGAAGATTTTCCAGAAAAGATAAGAAAATAATAATGATAATGAAAATAATAATGATAATGAAGATAATGAGCGTGGAGAGAAGGGGGGGAGGGGGTTGAAATGTCAGAGTGTATAATGGTTGACCAGTAAATCACCACATTTTGACAATGTGGTGATTTACAACAGAAGAACTAGAGAAGATTGCGAATAAGGGGCAATCAAGAGAAGATCTCAGTGAAATGGAACTGGAAGGAAAAGCAGAAGAGTGTGGGGAGGTGGCTCAGACATCCAGAATGAGGTTACAACTGGCCACCGAAGTTCGACATCCTGAGACAGAGGAGGAACAAAAGATTATGAAAGATAATAGAGACGTAACAAAATGGAGCAAGGTCTGAAACTGACATCCTTGCGAGACAGAACGCAGAACCATCTACGCATGTAGAAAAAGTCTTAGAGTGTATCAAAACAGAAAACATCACAGAATTAAATGAAACCATCTTGGCATGTGCATGGCTGATCACAGAAAAACTACTCCCTAAGAGTAGCAAGAAAAACACTGAAAGATAAGTAACAGCATCGAAAATGAGAATACTACAGAAAATAAAAGACTTCAAAAGGGTCATAAGCAGAATAGTAAGGATTGGGGAGAGAGATCACGAGGACCAGATGAGAAGGACACTTGAGAAAAAGTATGAAATAAGAAGGAATGAATTTGATACAGTAATAGGATGTCTGAAACAAGATCTCTAAGCAAAGGCGCAGAAGTTGAAAAAGTACTCTGAGCCAGCGAAACAATTCCAGGAAAACCTAATGTTCAAGAACAATCAGAAGGGGTTTTACAAGAGTTTACAAGGCGGATTAAGAAGAGATTTGGTAACACCAGACAGAAATGACCCTGGCAGGTTTTAGAAGAATATTTTGGGGTAAGAAACAAAGCACAACGAAGATGCAGACCGGCTCGGCAGAGTGAAAAAGACGTTAGATATTGGAAAGGATGAAGATGGCATAATGATAATAACTGAAGATGTGAAGAGAGTACTATAAAAAAATGCCAAATTGGAAAGCGCTGGACCCGGATGGTGCTCATGGCTTTTGGCTGAAGAACCTCAAGGCTCTCCACGGGCGAATTGGATTTTTCTTCCAGGAATGCCTGGGCAGAGAATCAGTACCTGACTGGATGGCAACTGGAAGGGCTGTGCTGATTCTGAACGGCCCCAAGAAAGGAAACCTATCCGGTGACTACCGACCAATCACGAGGCATGAAGCGCTGACTGGTATACCGGTAGACAGACTGTATGACCATTTGGATGTAAACTATATCATCGGAAAGAAACAAATGGGTTGTAGAAGGTTAAGGAGATCAACAAAGGACCATCTGTTGATGGAAAGAATTGTGCTAAAAGACTGAAAGAAACGTGAAACAAATTTGGCAATGGAATGGATCGACTACCAGAAAGGATACGACCTGATACTCCATACATGGATATTGGAGACAATGAAAATAACTAGAATGGCTAAAATTCCTGTGAGCTTGGTTAGAAGCACAATTACGAAGTGGGCCATCATGTTGGAATACGCAGGGGAAAAGTTAGCACATATCGCAATCCGAAGAGAAATCTTCCAGGGTGATTCACTTTCACTCCTCCTGTTTATTACATCCCTCCTCCGTCTGTTGTCCTCAGAGATTTGAAGCAAAGGTATCAATTCAAAAACAAGCAGAAAATGAACAGACTTTATCTTTCAAGAGAAGAAGGAGCTATAGAAAGGCATGCTCCAGGACTAATACTTTCCTGTATTTTAATCGCAGTCTTTGTGACCCTTGATGCTACGAATGATAAAAGTTCACAGTGATAGCGCTGAGATGTGGCTGTATGGAAAAAAGAATCAATCATTATAGAATCATAAGTTACACATAAACTGTTCTCTTATTTAGGTTTCCGTTGTCGATAAAGCGCTTCGGTCTAAAGCCTTTTAATATTTGGGAGGGGGGGCTAGATGGTTACTTCATTTTCCCCAGTACGTGGGGCTCAGACAGTGCCCTTTACAACTTGGTCTTGGCAGTGAGGAATTTCTTGGCCGGATACCTTTCCAGACACCAACCAATGGCTTTTTCTTTTGTAAAGTTTGAAGGCCTTTTCGCCTCTCGGGGAATCGAACCCGGAACCTTTTGATCGCGGTGCAACTGCACAAACCGTTAACCCACGGCTCCTCTATTACCTTTCTTAACTAAGAACAAAAGTTTAAGTAAAACAACTTTATCACCAAGTGCGTTCTACGTCTGGAACATTTTTTTTACAGATTTTGTTTCCTTAAAAAAACTAGCGCCATTCTCAAAGTAAATAAAAATAGCTGAATTTCCCCAGTGATAAACCAGCTTTAGAAAGAAAATGATACATTACAAGAGGAAGACGTCAAACTAAAATACAACAAAATGACAAACATATACCAACAAGATACTTACGCAAATTTTCTGGCCAAGCTTGGATTGGAAAATTCATCTTCTTCTCCATTAAATTCTTCAAATTCTTCAGCATCATTGTCCATCATGTAAACTTGAAAGGATTTCTTTAATTTACCTAGCCTTTCTTCGGACCTTATATGAGCACGTTGGTGTGCCGTAAGCATACTTTGCATATTTTCAGTGAAGCTGAAAGAAACCAAAATTGAAGAAAACATGGTTAATTTTACAAAGTTTGAAACGTATTGTTCCTAATGTCCCCTATTCATCAGTGGAGTAAACCAAGAAATTGACCCAAAGTAATACTTTGTCAATTTCTTTCAAGTTACGAAGGAAAACTCATTTACCTTCGTAACGTTAAAGAAGCTGCTCGGTGGTGACGGGTGGGGGGTTGTACAGGTATATGGTTTAGTTGTAGAATTAGCAAAAGTAAGTAGTTACGTCGTACTTTTAAAACAAAACAAATCTACAAAATACACCCTGTTCCTGAACAAACCAAATAAAAAGCACCTTGAAAATTCTGAACTTTATGGACTCAGAGGAAGCCATAGATGTAAGAGCTTTATCATGTCATGAGTCGTAAGCTTTTTCTGCTCAGAAAAAGCTTACGACTCATGACATGATAAAGCTCTTACATCAAAAAGCACCTTGTTGATTGCTTCCAGTCACATATTTCCATTTTAAAAGTTTAAGTTAGAAGCATTGCTAATTTACATAAGGTTTAAAGAAGATCCGTATCGCAGATGATAAAATGTTAATTTGAGTAAATATTCCCAGGTGATAAAAAAGATAAAAAGTTAAGGTTTCGCTTTTTCTTATTTCTACTACAATATAACACAGGTCTCTATTAATTTCAATGGGGGCTCTTTGTTTTGGCAATTATTAAATTATTTTTAGATCATTAGATTTCTTCAAGTCCCTATGACCATTAACCACGCTCCCGTAAAAGAACGTCTATCGAAACGGCCAATTATTGAAATAAAAAAGTTCGATAAACCATATTATGATAACAAAGCTAGTATTTGATAAACTTTTACGAATTATTTATTGTCAAAGTTTGGCATAAATTGATTCATAGATGGAGGTTTTCGTAAGAAATCTATTTTTTATTGACAAGACTGACAATTCATATGGCCTATATTAGATAAAGACACCAAAAGAAAACAAAGTATAATATTTTTCCAGAAAATCGATTTTGTACTGAGTTGTCAAATAACATCAAATAAAGTCGATTCTCGGTAACGTCAGACCACTTCAGTGTAAATGAACAAAAAATATCATTCGCACTAATCCTGGCATGTGGTTTAATAAGAAAAATAAATATATAATCAATATTGCTGCGATGACATGTATATTAGAAAGACCAAAAAATGCAATTCTCAAAAAAATATTAATTCTCATATTAATTTTTTCTGGTTAAATGACATTGGTATTATTACTACTGTCATAGATTCATCTAATTTTTTTTCTACAAAGTAAGAAATTTAATATATTACAAGTTTAATGAAACAATTAACCTGACTAAAATACTTTTGGGTTGGGGCCAGCACCCAACAATAAACCTCTCGCAAGGCAAGTAGAAGAGTAACCGTTTTGCTATTTTTGGAGTCATAAAAATATTCTCGAAAAAACTATCAATAAATCAAACAAAGGACCTAAGCTATGTTAATATTATAAACCAATTAGGAAAAACTGATAATATTGGAAAATAAGCAATCAAAAATAGTTCCATTGCAAAAGTGGGGCCTTAGTCATCTGTCACGTAAATCAATGGTCCAATAGCTAACTAGTGGCTAGTATTTTACAAAACCACATTACGTTTTAACAAACATAACCTTTGGGTGACCTTCCAATGGATAATAATGACGTTAAAAAATAAGAAAAGCCATATTCGTCATACATTGAAAGGTACTGAACAGAATAAAAACCACTACACTACTACTACTACTACTACTACTACTACTATTACTACTACTACTACTACTATTATTACTACTACTACTACTACAACTACTACTACTACTACTACTATTACTACTACTACTACTAATGCTACTACTACTTCTACTATTACCACCACTACTACTCCTACTAGTACTACTACTACCACTACTTCTACTAGTACTACTACTACTACTACTACTACTACTACTACTCTCTGTGTCTCTTTCTTTCTCTTTATCATTTATATACACACATACATACACAAACACTCATACTCCCTTTCTTTCAGCCCCAAAACATTTTTACCAGCCTTTCCAATGCCAATTTTTATATACTCCTACAACACTCACTGATCCTGAAATTTAATGTCTATATGTGTCCCATGTCATTTTCGCTAGAGATTCGTATCAATATTCATGTGAAGACAACACGCGATAGCATCTTATTCACTTGATTCAGTCTATTCAATACAAACCGAAATAAAAATGACAAGTAAATAATATCAGTTGGTATCCATCGTATAGCTTTTCACTGCGAATTCTTTACCAAGACACGTCAAATGCTGATTGTCATAAACAAACATTATCAGCTGTTTTGAAAAACATTTCTCAGAGTTATTTTTCGTGTAACCTGACATATAAAATGAACCTACTATGCCTTCCAATGAATCGTGAACAATGTCGATTAAAGTGAAGCAGGTTTATATTGCGGAGATACGATGTAACTGAAATAATGTATTAAAAGGTTTGTGTTGGCGTGCAAACATATAAAGAAATGCTTAAACGGGAGAATAGAAATATACACAATGAGTGTCATAGATGGTTTGCTTAAACCATCTATAATACGTCAAATCAGTGTAGCTGAAAAGAAATATCTCAATGCCGACACTTTACAATGGAATTACCATGAAGAACTAAAGTAAACAAATGAAATAAAAGTATATTAAACTAGAATAAATAAAAAGGAGCTAAGCTGCACTGAGTTGAATAAAGTTTAATTAATCTGGAAAAAATGAATTATCCTAAGTATTTCGGATCGGAAGTTCATCCTCGGATCTCACCGAGGATGAACTTGTCAGCAGCAAATCTTCTGGCTCTGTGAAATATCGATCCCCTCGAGTGCTACAGACTGTTCAAAGCCGCATGTTACAAGTCAAGCACAGCTAAATGATCTTGTCCGTGATTTGGACCTGCCTTAGCAAAAACCAGAGGTATTAGGTTCTAGACTACAGCAGTGGAGACTTCTCAGACCCCATGTTAAAATAACCACCTTTCGCAGAAAAACACCAGGCTTTGCAAGAGTACTTTGAAGAGAGTGGGTCATTTTCAGTTTGTTCAAATGTGACTGGTCTGATGACAGCCCTCCAAATCGATTATTTACCTCAGCAGTGGAGATTATTCATCGATTCATCAAAGACCAGTCTAAAAGCTGTCCTTGTGCATAATGGAAATTTGTTGCCTTCTATTCCTCTAGGACATTCAGCTGAAACAAAGGGAAAATACTCCAGCTTCAAGAACTTGCTAAGGTTTGTAAAGTATTATGAACATCAATGGATGATTTGTGCAGACTTTAAGGTTATCGCTTTATTGATGGGAATGCAACTTGGCTCTACAAAGTAATGTTATTTTCTTTGTGAGTGAGATAGTAGATGTCGTTCATTACATTACAGAAAGGCAGACTGGCCACTGAGAAAACTAACACCTGGTGAGAAAAATGTTATCAATGAGCCACCAGTTGATCCACACGAAGTGGTAATACCACCCCTTCATGTCAAGCTTGGCTTAATGAAAAACTTTGTGAAGGTTATGGATAAAGATGAACCTGGATTTCAGTACATCAAAAACAAATGTCCGAACATCTCTGATGCTAAGCTTCGAGAAGGCATATTTGTTGGTCCTCAAATAACACAACTTCTGCGAGATGATGCTTTTCTACAGCTACTCTGTGCGAAGGAAAGAGCTGTATGGTGTTCTTTCAAGGCTGTGGTGAACAACTTTCTAGGAAACCAGCGGTCGGCAAACTATAAGGAACTAGTAAGTGATATGCTGAGGGCTTACCAAGAGCTTGGATGCAACATGTCACTAAAGGTTCGTTTTATGCATTCACATTTAGAGCGTTTTCCTGATAACTGCGGTGCCTACAGCGATGAGCACGGCAAACGCTTTCACCAGGAAATTGCATCAGTTGAAAAGCGATACCAAGGAAATTGGAGTTGCGCATTGCTTGCTGACTTCTGCTGGACGCTGATAAGGGATGATCCTGAGACCAACCATAGGAGAAGTGCTAAGAAGAAAAAATTCTGAAATATTGTAAAATTAGCTTTTGACTTGCGTTTTTCATGTTAACGTCACGGTAAATCTAAGTATTTTTGTCATCGAATTACATCGCAAAATAAAAAAAAACCCATCAAACAACTAGTTTTTTCGTGTTTCTGCGATTTAGTCGGTACCAGTTCTGGAAAATTGGGAGCCAACTCAACGTTTTGATAGCGATATTCGTATTCAGTGCCCCGAATTTAGTAAAAAAATGTTCATCTCATTGAAGATATAGAGAAAAAGTTAACATTTGTTGACCTGTGTAATTAATAATTAATTCAAAGACAGTGGCAACAAAAGTCTGAATAACTAACAAAACAACAAAACATACCGTTCTTCTGAATAGCCATTGTTGTACTCGTCCTCGCCTGGTAGCACATCCGGTTCTGGGTCTGGAGGTCTGGGCCCTACAGAAACTGAGGCACCGACTTTGATTGATCCATTAACTTGAATTATAAAGTCTACAAAAAATAGTATATCAAGTTTCAAAATGTTTGTTTCCATAAGTACAAGCGTTTAAATGGAAGAAACGTTTTGTAGAGAGTTCTAAGAAAGACCTCGAATAATACTGTACAGCAGGTCATGAAAGCGTGCAGGGTGGAACCTGCAGGGTGGAGTGTGGGACATGTTGCCTAAAATAACATTGGCCAGTGAACGCTGTTGTACTGAAAGTTTTACTGAAGTGCCTGTCGAAGTGATCCAAGCAAAGGGGCTCTAAAATCGATTAGTTGGAGCAAAATAACTAAGGAGATGCATTTTTTCTACTGAGGTCATCAAATCTCTTGTTCTTTAAGTAAAAATACATATAGTAACCTTTTTAAGGTTTTAAGGTGAATGACGAAATATAGATACATTCATACATTCATACATACATACATACATATATACATACATACATACATACATACATACATACATACATACATACATACATAGTGGAAAACTACAACAAATCGGAAGCTTCTGTTGAGAAAGCACTGTCAAACACAGAAGATGAAGCACTGAAGGTGTTTTCAACAAGCTTGCACTTATCTGGAAATCCAAAGAATTAATCCTCAACACCACGTTTAAACTCACCAACCAACTGCTAACCTTATAACAACCTACGTCAGTGACACTAAAATCTACTTCAATGAAATCTAGCCAATTAAGATTCTTGCAAGAAACATACTTACGTAAGATATGGGTATAAATTGGTAAGGCAGAGTTACCAAAGAAGGTATTCTTCGAAGAGCCAATACCACCAGGCTTAGCAACGTCAACAGGGGAAAAAGAATGTAAATAACTGGACACGTCCTACGAATAAAGGGCAACATCCCGGGAAAAACTGCTACTCATTTGGTTACATTCAAAGGAAAGAGACGACGGGGGGAGGGGGGCGAATAAGACCTATGCACAGATGATAATGATGATGAGGATGATGAGGAGGGGGGCGAATAAGACCTATGCACAGATGATAATGATGATGAGGATGATGAGGAGGATGATGAGGAGGAGGAGGATGAGGAGGAGGAGGAGGAGGAGGAGGAGGAGGAGGAGGAGGACGAGGAGGAGGAGGAGGAGGAGGAGGAGGAGGAGGAGGATGAGGAGGAGGATGAGGAGGAGGATGAGGAGGAGGAGGAGGAGGAGGATGATGAGGAGGATGATGATGAGGAGGATGATGAGGAGGAGGATGATGAGGAGGAGGATGATGATGAGGAGGATGTAAGGTTTTACACAAAATGGCACAAAATGGCAACAAACTCCCACCTTCGCCATGACCAGTGAGAAATTGAAGATAAAAACGTGTTGTCGTCAGGCTGAAGGCCCACGGTAGATGGATAGAAAAATAGTCTTCTTACCTGTTTGATTTCTTAAACTAAGAAATTGCTTCATTTTGCTAACGTCGGAAGCCAGGTTTGCTAAAATCGATCTTCGCTGTTGTTCAGCTATCGTTTGGTCAGGGTTCGACCATGCCTCTCCTGTCGATACGTAAACAATCTCGTCTCGTTCAAGCTTGTTTATGGAGAAAATTTCTTTTCCTTCCTTGGTAAACAGCCGTCGCGCTGCAAATGGCAGTCGTAATTGATCTGTACATCTGTCCAGAAACTAAAAAGAAGTATTTAATAAACCATCTATATAATGTTGGCATGACAACGTAATATTTTCAAAACACTTCAATAATATTTCACTTTCGAAATCAGAAACAAAATAACATGGCAATAAGTATAAAAATAGACTGAATTCTCAATCAAATTACATTTGCGATTTAATCTTTCACCAGACTCTGCTACTCTTTCAGCAAAAAGATTTTGATGCAAAATCTTTAAAGCACCACGTTGGTGTTCAACCAAGTATAGTCCAATTTTATAAAAAGAAGAAGCTTCTGCAGCCTTCGTTTAAAATTCCTACTTGTGACGGTTTCCAGATAAAAACAATAGGTTTTTAAAGTCCAACTCGGTTATAAGTTAGATAGTGTCATCCACCACGCTCTCTCTCTCTCTCTCTCTCTCTCTTTCTCTCTGACTAATTTCTAATTTCACTGAAATGTTTTTATTGTCAGTCGGGTATAAATTGTTCAGAAATACTGGCAAAGACGCTATTAGTTTCTTTGTTAAACATTTTTTCATGCTGCTACATCTACCCATTAAGAAAGCTCTCCAGTTATTAATGTTATCTTCCCAGCCTTTCTGACTTCTTCCTTTGCTTCCCATCTTTCCCTGTACGTTGGAAAGGAAAATCTTCCATGCTTTGGTGATGTGTCCCAAGAAGCGAAGTTTCCACTTACGAATGTTGTCCCCTAGCAATTTGCGTCTATCGGCGCTTTGTAATAGTGTCTTTTGTGCGGTTCTCTGTCTAGCGGAATTTGAGTAAACATCAATAACAAAATACATAACACATGAATCATCGCTGAATTCTCTACAAGGGTTACAAGGTATGGTGCTTTGTCGGATACTCAATCACTGGCTCTGTTTAAAGCTGCCTAGAGTCAAGCAGTTTTGTTTTTCAAGAAGGTGATTTTAAGAGTAAATTTTTTCTTCGGGCTCTTATGATACGTAGGGATGCTTTACACTAAAAATACTATTGATGTGTATGAATTTTTCAGATAGTTGTCCTTCAAGCCCCCGTATTTCTGGGAAAAAGTCGAATCCTACCCAACCGCGTCCCCCCCCCCACACACACAGAGACACACACACCAACTCTCTCTGTCTGTCTCA
>RDPX01000238.1:457084-475952 GCA_003991215.1 Morbakka virulenta | reverse complement strand
TCTCTCGGTCTGTCTCTCTCGGTCTGTCTCTCTGTCTGTCTCTCTCTCTCTCTCTCTCTCTCTCTCTCTCTCTATATATATATATATATATATATATATATATATATATATATATATATATATATATATATATATATATCTTCCTTCCTGTCCCCTCGCAAAAAATCGCGAATGTTTTGTCTACCTCAGTTCAGTTTACATTTTGACAGCATACCATGCCAAAATAAGTTTATATACCACTGAGAAGCATCATAGTACAATCATGGTACTCGTAAACTCAGGAGAAGAAGTGAAAATAGAGACTTCAATAAATTAACTAGTGGATAGCTCAAAGAGGCTAGAAGGTAATTTTGAATAGTGTTATTCTGTAATCTTTCAATGTATTTTATCTACTGTTTACTTGAATCGTTGTTGGAAAATAGTGCGTCACTCTACCATGGTTGCTGACTTTGTACTCAATAAATTGTACTCAATAAATTGTAATACGGTACTCTTTTTATTAATATTATTGTATAGTGTATGATAAGACTTGTAATTACGAATATTTTATGTATTTGTATCGTGATTCTAATAATCACGAGATTCTAGATGAGAAATATGAAACTGAAATATCTGGAACTCCGTGTATCTCAATCCTATTCTGAACTACCCACTCAACAGTTACTGTGTTTGCAAAGAGGAACACATTGAACTAATTTGTTGTTCCTTGTTCGGTTTTCGATTTCTTTTTCTGCACTTTTATTGTAGTGGCTTGGCTGAGTAAATTTAATTAAAATTAATTCAGTCCAACAGATAATGGTCCCTGTGACTTGAGTTTAGGCTAGATACAGAACAGTTAATGACACTTTGCTTTAGCATATGCAGTGATTTTGCTGTTAGAACTTCTTTTTTCTTTTTCAGTCGACTTTTCCCATCTGGGGTCGTCGGAGCGAATGCTTTTTCTCCATCTTACTCGATCCTGTGCCACCTCCTTTGTCAAGCCTCTTGCTGCCATATCGTCCTTGATGTTATCGGTCCATCTACGCTTCGGTCGTCCCCTTCTTCGTCGTCCCGGGAGGTTCATTTGCAAACACTTCTTTCCCGCGTACTCTTCATCTCTCCGTTCAATGTGTCGAAACCACCTCAGGCGGGCCTCTTGCAACTTCACTGAAACTTCCCCAACACCAACCCCTTTCCTGATCTCTTTATTTCTAACCCTGTCCACTCGCGTCACGCCCGATGCCCATCGTAGCATTCGCATCTCTGCTACGTCAAAAATTTGTTAGAACTCAAATCTAAAATTAAAAATAATACAAGTACCTGATGAAATTCCACATCACTAACTGAAGAAGATGGCCCTTCGTTAAAATCTTTCTGACTGTATCGAAAAAAAAAGTTAAAATAAAAACAATTTCACTGGTTGCAATGTCGAAAAAAGTTTGGACAAAAATGAAGTCAATAAGATTACGCTAAAACAAACACACCATGTTGATCCCGTGCTAATTTCTTTGTCACTTCTTGAATAAAACATTGTAACTTCTATCTTTTTTTCAATGTACATACAAAAAAGTTAAAAAAAAGCAGTTTTAAAAAGTCTGCAAAGGAAGTCATTCTTGCCAACATCGTCTCCTTAATTTCGTCCGGGCATTGGACATCGTTTGTCAAATGTTATGTTTTGCAACTGCATTTATTAGATCCCAAACGTTCTTTAGTGCTTTCATCCATTTAATACCTTTGTAACACAGAGTTAACCTTTAACAGAACGAACTGCTGCACACCACATTACAGCACAAAGAACCCCTGGGTAAGTCAAAAATGGGTAAAGAATCTAAGAGACGGGATAAGTTAACAACAAGACTGAGCAAAGAAAAAGCAGAGGGAGCTGGAAAGGCAATCATCATCATCATCATCATCTGGTGCCCTGCTGTTCAGCGTTGGCGGTCACAACTTTCCACACATCTCGGTCTGAATAAATAATATTGTAGTAATAAAAATATGAATATAAAAATATAAAAATGAATAAAGCACAGGATTCAATCTATAAGCTTCCTAATTTCGGACGTTATCGGCCTAATTTTCAACCTCGGGTGTTTTCATTTGCAAACGGTTTTAAAGGTTAAAAGCAAAGATGAAGTAAATCGGGAATTTTTAACGAATAAATGGAATAGAAAAGCATTAAAAACAGACCAAAAACAACCGCAAACATAATTAACCAGATTTCAAAAACATCGAATAAATGAAAAATTAGCATAGGAGAGGATTTAAAATAAAAAATAAATAAATGAAAAACATAATTCCCTGAACTGAACAAAAACTTGTAGCTTTCATAGCCATCCATCATTGTATATCCAACAAAGGTGCATTTTTGGCATTTATAACTGTAGAATTTATAACGAAATATAAAAGAATAATGTTTCGATGGTATACAGTAAAGAACCTATGATGGAGTAAAACAATAAAAAAGAAGGAAAAAAAGAAATAAATAAAAAACATATGTGTTTGATAAGAAATGAGTATGAAAGTAAATGAGGTCATTTATAGGCACATTTAAAGACGATGTCCGTCGAAGAAACATCCTGAAAAAGAAAAAGGAATTAAGAAGAGAAAAAATAAAAGCAACAAAAAATAAGTTCAAATTTCTCGATTAAACTATTGTCACTTTACCAAGACAGCTAGGGTAAAACCCCTACCCACCCACCCACCACCCCCACCCACACACACACCGACATGGCAAAAATGCATTTAAAGTAGGTGGCACTTCATGTCAATGATGTGAAGTATTCCTGAAACTAAATCCTGCAGTAATGGTGTCAGCCAACATTCTTACCTTTTTTTCCCGATTTTCAAATTAACACTGACATTTCTTGTCATCTATTAATATCAAATAAAGAAACGCAGACTTTAATTAACAACAACTGAAAATGGAGAAACTACAATAATGCTCGGATCACACAAAGTTCTCACTTGTTTGCAATTCCATATCCTTTCAGATCAGTATTATTTACACACACCATTGGCCTGTCTACCGGGAAAATACCCTAGCATATTTTTTTTTGCTACTGAAAGTTTGCAATACTTCAAAAACAGTCAAATTGACTCCCTCCTAAAGCAAACATACGTCAAATTTATTCCAACGATACTTAATGAAGTGTTAAAGATGTAAATGAGTGTTCTAGTGATTGAAGTCCACCGGTCGACATTGAAAATTTATCTTATGGCAAACCTGTTAATATGAAAAGGAAAGTGCAGCTGTTTTCAAAACTGTTTCAGGATAAAAATGACTTACACTTTCTTTAAATCACTTTGGATATGTCTTCATGTTAGTGTGTTCATAAATGTATACAACCCAAAGGAGTGTGCGACCACTGAGCTGGTGCTAACTGAGCTGGGACCAACTGAGCTAGTGCACATTAGAGCTAACGCACATTATAGCTAATACCTCAATTGAGCTGTGACCTGTTGGAGCTAGGATACAATATAGCTAGCCAAGCTAGTACCTAGTACCCAATATAACTTGTACCAAGCTATACTAACAACTGAACGCGTTACACGCTGTGCACGGAAATTATATCTTCGCCTGCATATATTACCTTCTGCCGAACAAGACTGCGGCAACCTACAACAGAGTATTCAACTGCATAAAGCATGACGCACCTGAAGCTGCACCCCGAAGCATCAGCATGGATTTTGAAATAACTGTAATTGATTCAGCAAGGGAAGCATTTCCGGACCCTGTTGTTGAGGGATGTTTCTTCCATCTAACCCAATCTATCTGGCGGAAGGTGCAGACTCTCGGACGGCATAACAGTTATTGGATGAAGCTACTTGTCGTCTCTACATAAAACTATTGGGTTCCCTGCATTTTTGCCGAAGGCCCAAGTCGTCGAAGCCTTTGAAGCTATCGATGAAGAAAGAGAGGACCTGGCTCTCCGGGGCTCAATACAGCAACTGTATGCATACTTCGAGGATGTCTACATTGGTCGGTCTTACAGGCGCAGGGGGGGGGGGTGCAGTCCACTATATCCACCCGCCGTATAGAATGTCCGCCGCCGCACAGACGAAGGAATGCCCAGGACAAATAACCATCTTGAAGGTTGGCATAGAGCCATTCAGACTAACTATGATTGTGCCCACCCTTCTGTGTGGCGTTTCCTTGCGGGTCTACAAAAGGAAGAAGTTCTACAGTGGCTCAATGTTCAGATGTTTCTAAGAGGACAAGATCGACCTCAAAAGAAAGTTTACAAGGACATGATCACCCGGGTAAAAACTCTGATCAATAGGTACAGCAACCAGGATATAACAAGAGAAGAGTTCTTAAGAGGCATTTCGCATAACCTGAACTATAAGGTTAACTGATGATTTGAATAAACACTTGTATCCCCTTCTCTGTGTTGGTGTATTACTCTTAGTTCAGTTGTACTGGTTGCGCTTGCACTAGCTCAGCTGTCTCGCTAGCTGAGTTTGCACTAGCTGAATTTGCACAAGCTCAGTTGTTGCACATTGGGCAGTTTGCACTAGCTCAGTTTGACCTAGCAGTGAGAGTTAGTTCTATTCTAATATATTGCTATTATTATTATATATCATATTTTATTTTATTTATATTTTTTATAAATTATATATTGCTATGCCAATCCAGTAAAATTTGAGGGTAGATAATTATCATCATGCCAAAGACTTGATGATTAAAAGAAACAAAACTGCAAGGGAAAAGACAATTTATGACTTGAGTAATATATATATATATATATATATATATGTATGTGTGTGTATATATATGTATATATATTTATGTATGTATAAATATTTGCTTCCCCATTCTCTGGAAGCTTAAGGTCAGACTCCAATATATTGCAGGCTGTACGATAGTCTTGTATTCAACAAAAACTTCTCATTACGTTGTGTCCAATGACGACGCGACAAATCTCTTGAAACGTAGCTCATTGTAGGTCACAATAGGTACTATATGGTTTATCGTGTCATTGACCTGATGACCTATACTAAGGGACGCCTTAATATAAGTTTGACTACATTTGTAATAACCAGGGTGATAATGAATAACTTTTATGGTGTACCAATAATTAATACCATGGCAGCCATTTAAAAATGTTTACGTGCAACAGAATTGATCCAATTGTTGTCAAATGTACTTCACTTGCAAAAAATGTATACTGTAAAATGTTTATACTCGAGTATTGTGCAGAAAAGGGAAAATAATTCCATTGTAATAGTCCAACGAAGAAGTTCTCAGAAGGTCAGGATGTCAAAGGAAAATTCTGTTAACCATACGCAAACGACAGCTCCAATTCTTAGGGCACGTGATAAGGAAAGAAGGATTGGAAGAGCTAGCACTGACAGGAAAGATAGATGGAAAGAAAGGTAAAGGAAGGCCAGGAACAACCTATATGGCAAGGATAGCATCATGGACAAGGAGAAGTAAGATACAACTACTAAGATATGCGAAGGATCGAGATCTGTGGCAGAGCATGATCGCCGACGAGGACATGGCACTTGAGGAGGAGGAGGAGGAGGAGGAGGAGAAGGAGGAGGAGGAGGAATAGTCCAAACGGAGGATTCTGTGACCTCACTAACCTGTAAGGTTGGTGAGGTCACAGAATGGTAATCGTAGTTTTCTCCTAAAGAGGGCAATAGCAATGAAACAATAGTTGATTAATAGCAAATTTTGGTAGTTTTTTCCTCTTTCATTTTCGTTATTTGTGATCGAATAAAATTTGTTTTAAAAATTTGATCGCTGTCATCCAAAAACTTCTGCCTTTCCTACACCTAAACTTAAGCTTTCGAAAAAACACCTTCCTTATAACAATATGTATGACCAGGTAGTTAATCATTTAATCTGTGAAATGAGTTCACAACTAATACTCACATTAGAAACATCTGGACCAATAACAGTAACAGCATGCTCCTCCAATGCATCTCCATTCTTTAATACCCTTAGCCTAACAGGAAGATCTGACATCAAAACAGAAAAACAGATATGGTCTAAATAAATGCTACAAAAAGTGCTTTAACCATTACGTGCTAATAAATTCTAAAGAAATATTTTATCCATGAGTAAAATATACAACTAGTGATAGACATAAAATATACAACTAGTGATAGGCATAAAATATACAACTAGTAATAAGCATAAAATATACAACTAGTGATAGGCATAAAATATACAACTAGTGATAGGCATAAAATATACAACTAGTGATAGGCATAAAATATACAACTAGTGATAGGCATAAAATATACAACTAGTGATAGGCATTTGCATTCGCAGGAATTTTTTATAGAAAGGGGGTGAACAATGCCTTCTTTTTAAGTTACTAGTGTTTCCAAGTCCTTTGTGGCTCAGCTTTAATATTCTTCGAAAAGCAGTAACTCTGAAACTGCAACAGTCTTACAATATTCTAAATTTTTTTCACTTGTATACAAAATACGCCATTGGCATGAAATAAAAACCTTCCCAATTAACTTTGAGTTTACTGCATATACATACATTTTTCAGATATAAAAACGAAGGGAAACAAACAATAAAATGTCGAAAAAGTAAAGAACGATAGCAAGTTTTTGTTACACAATATGTACCATACATATAAATAAAAAAGCTCTAACGAAGATAAAAAAGAAAATATCATTGGAACCTGAAACGGGAAATTGCTCAAGAATTCTGAAACAATTACTGAAGTATTCATTTTGTGAGAAAACATTTAATAGTCAATAAAGCCTCTCCGTGCATGTGGTGTGACCAGGATGCAAATCTAGTGAAAAAACAGGTGCACTTAAAAAAGCTCCAATGTGATGGACAGAAAATCTTTAAAATGTTTGCAATGCCAACCGGGTCGCGCAAGCCATCCCGAATATGTTACATCCCAAAACAGAAAATTTAGGTTATAAATGTTTATTTGATTTCTTCTTTAAAGAAAGCTTTTTCATTAAAAAAATATCATAATTTTATTCTTATCCAACATAACGCTGGTATATTCCTAAATTATTTTCAAAGAATTGTAAAACTTGAAAATTCTGAACTTTATGGACTAAGAGGAAGCCATAGATGTAAGAGCTTTATCATGTCATGAGTCGTAAGCTTTTTCCGAGCTACGTTTCGAGAGATACTTCTCCCGTCGCCAGCCTGACGATGGGAGAAGTATCCCTCGAAACGTAGCTCAGAAAAAGCTTACGACTCATGACATGATAAAGCTCTTACATCAATTGTAAAACTTGCCCGATATTCTTATAAGCTACATACTTATGTAAAAAAAACGTGTAGAGGCATATTCATTTATTATAATTCATGATTTTGATCTATACATTTAGATTGGGAGGCCGTTGTGTGAAATTCTAAGCACAACTATTGCCATAATGATCCGTTTTCAATCAATTATATATCTTGCGCCATCTGTTGGGCTTCAATTAACGGTAATAATATTCACATTCCAGTATTTAAATATGTTCGACAAAGTTGATAGCATTTTTCTATTATTTGAACTAATACTTCTAGCTAAAATTATTTATCCTTCCAAACATCATACTATACATATAATTAAAAAAACAACAAAAATAAGCAGCAAAAAAACCGTGTTTAATGAGATTTAAAGTCATGGTCGCATAGGGGTGAAGATTTCTAGTCCTGTACCTTAAACAATTAGCAACAGATGCGCTCTTTTCGCTGAGTCTAAGTTTAATATTGAATTGCTTTCATGGTCTATTTTCTCGGTCTATTGTTTGGCCATAATGTAAAAGCAATCAGTACCACACCGGTATATACCAAGCCAAACTCGTTAACTATTCTGAAATGCATTTGAATATTAACACCTAAATGACAGAGCCTGATCATGAGCTAACAAAGCCATTTTTTTAAAAATCTAATAAAATTGATAAGAACAATAAAACTTCGGAAGATTAGAACAGGACGCTTCCAGCGTGTGCAGCCTGTATAACTTGGTCTGATCTTTACGGTCTAAAAGCTAGATCTGTATTTGAAAGTAAAACTCAAGTATATATAGTCATTAAAATAAAAGTCAAAATTCGACCAAAGTCAAAATTCGACCAATGTAAAATTCAAGGCTCAAAATGCATAGGATGTTAATCACTTGTAGAACTGAAAGTAATGATTCGTTATCCAGTCCACAAGGACCGTTTTTAGAGACTCAGTAATGCTGCCTAAGAGCTTATTAATATCAATACAAACATTCATCAAGAAGGAACAAAGGAAGACACTATTTGTTGTGTAAATTACAAGATCTAACGTCAAAGCGCATGCGTGAGTGAAAGACGAAACCCCTTTAGTTTCGCTTACCCGCAAAAATTAAATTAACTTACCTATGGCTTTTGCCTGTTTAGGCGTCTGTATTCTTTTCAGCCGGGGAGCATTTGGCAACAAATATCCATCTACAGCATCCTTTTCATTGGTACAACGAAATCACAGGTAAGTATAAAAGCAACATTAAATTAAACTTATTTCCTATTTTCCTGGAAAATCGTAATGCTACAAAATATTTGATAATCTAATGTGTACGCTCGGCCTCTTAGTCAGAATGAATGCATGTTCAAGAACAGTCCATGCCTGACTTCACGCCCATAAAACTTGGAAGCATTCATATCAAGCCCAACTTTCCATGCAGAGGTCAGACACTCACAAAGCGATAAAGCTATTTCACTTCTTTGATGAATGTGCAAATGAAAACAAAACAAAGCATCGATTCTCTATCATGATTGGATCTCAGCTCTATGGAACCTTGAAACCCATAAACACCTGACTGCGTAATCTTTCTCCTGTTACTTATAAAGTTGTTGTGACAACATTAAAAATACAAGTAGCAGAGGTATTTGGTGCTGTCTGGCTATGTGATCAAAGTGACATTGAATCATTGCTGTCACAACAAATATGTCAAATCGAATTAATCACAGGCTATGCTATTTCGTAATGCGAGTGTTAGCGGCTACCGAGGCCTAAAGAAAGGGGTCATGTGGCCGCATGATCGAAAAATAAAGGCCTACAATTGAAAACCAAAAAAACTTGATCAGGTGATGTAAGAAACTCAGTTTTGGTATCAGGCCACCTTACAACCCTGTGCTAAACAGAGGCTTTGTTGTTTTGCATTATTATTATTACTGTCAAGTATTCGACAGGGATTACTTCAAAGACAAAGATCTATCCTCTAAAAATAAATTTAATAAGAAAACTTAGAAAGCTCAAATTTCGTTTTCGGGTAATTTGCAGCCTTGCGTTGAACATAGGCTAAATATTTAGTACTGAAACAGCCAGGAAGGCCGTCCGGGCCAGAAAAAGAATATTTCCCCTTTTATTAAAAATAAAGACCTACAACTAAAAAATAAATTTAACTGGCCAATAAAGTAAGTTCAAATTTAGTGTTGGTGTTCTTTGCAGGTCTGGGGTGAACACTAGCTGATAATATCAGTGTATCAACCATCAGGGGTAAAAAGAAACGAGGGGTCATTATGGGCTCTTTTTAAAGATAGAAAACTTAATCAAAATTTGATCAGCGACATCTAAAATAAACGGGCGGGAAAAGTACGAGTTAGATTTTACGTATTTTTTGTAAAAACACTGATTCGATGGTCTTTTGATCTCTTGGGCAGGGTCGGGTAGTACCGTTAGTAGCTAATTAAACAGACTTCAATTAAACTATATTTTCTTAAGTTTGGAAAAGTGTCATTCAAACTAGAATGACCTTTTCTTGTATTACTAAAAATCGTTCTTTCTTAATTAAGTCTAGCCTTTTTTAACTGTTCACAGCTTAACCTTTCAAATTTATCTCTGAACTGTCAACACTCTCGTCCAGGAAAATACACTGGTCTCTTTCCTGTCATCTGTCACTATAGTTTCCTGTAATTACAATCTTCCAAATCACCATTCACGATATGATTTAAAGAGTTAAAAATTAGAATTCAAATAAAAAGGGCATTTTCTGTCTTAATTAATATTATATATTTCAGACGTTGATAGAATAAATTCAGTACATTTGAGTTGTAAATTATTGATCAATGCCGTATGGAAACACCTTTACCAAACCAAAACAAAAGACCTGCTGGTTGCTACCAAATTAATTTCTTCCAAATTAAAAGGTTTTGAAACTAATTTTAATGGAAAACACCCGGAAATTGTCCTTACTAAATATATGTTGGCAACCTGGGTGTTGATGAAGCAATGTTCAACGGTTTTAGAAAAATGCGGCAAAATGCGCAAAGGATTGAAAGGCTTAGGAATTCATCAACGGAACTGCAGAGAAATTAGAGTCTTTGAGGAAGACATCTACGAACAAATATCTGAAGATATTTTAAACAATAATAAATCAACAACAGTATTGTCAAGTGGCAAACAGTTTGAAATCAAAGAACGAACACGTCTCTCAAGGTCATGTGAAAAATGGCAAACTGCCAACAACTATTTTCAATCTATTTTTGCATCTTTTTAGTTGAAACCTTGGACGATTGATTCCGTAATTAGATTCATGAACAATTCAATATATGAACACTTTAAAGATACACGTGGAACTATAAATAAGAACTTGGACGAAGGCTTCCAAAACAAAAAAATCCAGAAGCACAAAGTCAACAATTCAAAAAAGGATTTAAAATAACTTTAAAAAAGCAACGCATCAGTCATGGTAATCAAATACGTATCCCATTTGCTTCGCCAAAAACTGACTTCTTTCCATAACAATAACACTGTATAAAACTACGATAATCTCATCTCTTAACACTCCTGGGGCTACGTAAAGCGTCTGATGCAAAAGAGCTGTACAAAATTTCCAACTTTTTCTAAAGTCTGTAACACCCAATACTTTTCAAAAATTGTTACATCGACAACTCCTAACAAACACTTTACAATTCCATCATGGATACCATTTTTTAACAAGCCTTGTCCACCCTTTTAGGACTGATCCTCCATCAGATCAAAAAATCACATCAGTTTTTCGTCGTATGAAGTCATCTGCCTCACCATACCCAGTAGATAAAATATCTATAATTTGCTTTAAACGATGTTCCTATCTACGGTCTTTCCTAGCAGAAATAATTAAAATCATATGGATTTCTGGCAAAGTTCCTCCTGAATGGAAAAAGCCTGCACGACTTTAATACATAAGAGGGGTAACACCGACGACCCTTCTAATTTTCGGCCATTTACTCTTGAAATCGTTCCAGTTTTTACATCCTGTTCGCGTGACTCTGTATTTGAATACCTGAAGAATAATAACTCTGTTTAACATCAGATTCAAATAGGCTTCACTTCTAAGACCCGGGGTACTTTAAAACACACTGCAATGATGGGAAAGGTGATAAACAGGGCTTCCACTAATCAACTCTCCCTGGTCATTACTCTTGAAGACCTAAAAAATTAAGTCTTTAATTACCAGTCTTTACACTGAATTTACAACAACATTTTATCACTGATCATTTTACAACTGAAGCAAGTTCGTCGTGGGCTTTTGCAAGGTGATTGCCTTAGTCCACAACTCTTTAATATGTGTTTTAACACAGTCATTCAACATATTAAGGCGGAAATATACAATCAATTTGGTTTTTTACCTCACGATAAAAATGATCGCATGTTCAATCCTGTACACTGGTTTCAGTTCGCAGATGACGCTGTGGTCATTACAAATGGGAAAAGAAAAAACCAGCTTCTTTTAAACTGTCCTATTCGATGGTGTCACAGGGTTGATTAATGTTCCACATTCGATATCAAAAAATTCACACGATCTCTTCAATTTCAACCCAACCTTTTTCTTAATAAAGAAACTGTACCCCCTGTAGCCAGGGTAGATGCCTTTAAGTATCCTTGACGTTACTATGATTTTTAAATAACCAATCTATCTCGTAAATTTAGCCTTCTGTCTGTTTTACAAGATCTTCTTAAACAAAGTGATTCTTTACCTATCCACCCAAAACACAAACTGCGCCTCTATAATGAATTTGCCCTCCCAAAGGTTTCCTAGCACTTCACTGTTTCAAATATTTGCAAGACTTGGGCGGCAGAATATCTCGACAATTCGGTCGCTCTAAATACATACCTCAGTGGCTTGACCTGCCTGTAAGAGCCACTCTTAGCTCCATTATTCTTTTCAAAAATCGATTCGGACTCAACTTGCAGCCACCTGCCACAAAACGTCCACAGTGCCAAACTGTCATCCATGACACTCTGACCTCGTCACCAAATTGTGAAAAAACACAACCATTAGTACCAATATGCAACACGATAGTTATAAAAATACAAAAGAAGTTTTAAACGTTGTGCGGACAGAACACAAGGAGCTTTTGCAAAGTCATCTTACTACTTAAGGTACCATTCTCTCATTTCTGTTTGACAACGCAACTTCAAAATATAACAAGATTTGGTCCGAAGTTCAAAGTAAGCTGCCTATAAATATCTTCAGTTTTACCATTCTTTATTGGAACAACAGCCTTACAACTCGTAAAAATCTATTCAAATGGAACCTCAGCCTATCTTCTTCTTGCTCTTCCTGCTTTGAACCAGAAACCCTTCTTCATGTTGTCGCCGGCTGCAAAACGTACCTTCAAGAATGTCGATATACTTAGCGACACAACTCAGCATTACAGTTTTTAGCAGGTTCTCTCAAATCTCTTGACGGTTGAACAATATATGCTGGTATTTGTGGATTCTTATCGCCGTGCATTATAACTGGAGATTGCCTTGCGACCTGACGGTGGGGTGTGAAACAAACCTGAATAAAAATGCTCCTTGCAAATATGAAAAATGTCATTCTTTGATTCGTGATATACAATCCAGCTTTTCGAAAGTTAGCTTCGTAAAATTTCCCATTAGCTCTTTAGGTATATTCGGTCAATCTTGTATTACTTTCAGTGAAACGTGCAACGCTTCAAACATGCACAGCAAACATGAGCGCTTTCTTTCCACCAAACTTTCCAATATAATCATTCGCACTACATACTACATATTCTGTCGTAGAAACCAACTATGGAAAAACCCTAATTATTGTTGATTTAAAAATTTTGTTAGCAAAATTTTGTTAAATAGACAAGCCAATGGAAACTACCTTGATCAGTGAGATTTGTAATTGTATGTATTCGGACGAAAAAATAAAAAGTGTCCATTATATATAATATATATAATATATATATTCATAAATATAAATATATGGTATGCAAATTACTGATTCTCTGATTATTTCTATTTCTCGCACTACAAAAATGCTAACCAGCTGCACAAGCAATTGACAAAAGCCAATCGGATCATGCACTCTATATGAGTCAATATTTTAATAAGCGCTACCAGTGCTTAATTGTGTTTTTCCACCAAACAAAATGTTTACTTGTGTGTCATCGGAAACAAGTTTATAAGTACGTTCACGTTGACGAAAAAACCTTTTTCCAGCCTACTTCTTTCAACAAAACATTTTTAATAAGCAAAGAGTTTCCTGTTCGTGAGCAAATATATGCTTTAAGCAGGATTGACCAGACTGTCAAAATGAAAAGGATGGGAATAAGACATGGGGGATGGCCAAAAAGTCAAAATGGTAATAGATAAAAAAAACTATAATTTAAAAGACAACTTGACAGCAAATTAAATATATAAATTGATTTTAAAATCGGACTTATAAAAAATCAGTCTGGCAGCCCTGTCTTCAACAGCAGTTATAACTCTCAACAAATAATAAAACTGGAAGGAAGTCACAAACCGAAATGATTAATGAGCAGTGTGTGGCAGCCTAGGGGAGGGGATTGCCTAGTCAAGTGTCGACTATACTTAGAGAAAAGTAATACAGAATCAAAGTTATAAGTTACAGATTGGAATTTTATATATAATATATTTAATATATTATTTAATTATTATTTATTAATTATTATTTATTATTATTTATTAATTATTATTTATTTATTATTATTTATTAATTCTTGTTTATTAATTATTATTTATTAATTATTATTTATCAATTATTATTTATTAATTATTATTTATTAATTATTATTTATTATTTAATTATTTATATATAATATGTTTAATATATTTTATATATTGGTAAAATTATTACTTAAATTGATATCAAAACATTCACTGATGTGTTAAGTACAATTGAAAAATGGGAAGACAATAGCTAATAAAAACAATACAAGTTTAAGTTTGATTTTTTGAGATTTTTCCCTTATCTAACTGTAGCCAACATTTAAAACTTACAGCTATCCATTGATTTGCTTCATTGACTGGCCATGTGAGATGCTGCTGCTTCCATTTCGCGGACAATGCATCATTTGATACCGTAAAACCGCTACCTTGCTTCGGAATCTTAACAGCCCATCTAGTGAATGTAGATAAGTGAAATAAAAAAGAATGATACTGAAACCCAGCGTAAGCGTAGGGGCAGGTATACAGATAAAAAACTATATATATATATATATATATATGCTCACTGCGCATGCGTAGTTTGAGCACTCTGGCAGGATCCCACAATAACTCTTTAAACTGTGTTTGCTCCGGCAACATGGTCAGAGGGTAATTTCTCAGAAGCTCTGTGCTGCACTGATGAGCCCACAAAGGGCGAAACAGTACTGCCTGCAGATTGAGTATATATATATATATATAATTATCCTGAGAACCTTTATAAAGCTAAAAAACCAATTTTCTAGAATAACGTAAATCCTTAAGAAACCCCTAATCATTACAAATAAACATTTAAAAACTAAAGTGCGACATAAAAACCACATGTACACATAACTAAGGTTTGTAAAAATCAAATAAGAACGATCAGCCTTGGCGGGTATTGTTTTGACGTCTGAACCTATTTAACAAACAAGTGTGACAACAGTACATCAAAGCGTATAGCGTAACAAGGGAATTACTTTAAAGACATGGGAGATCTAGGGTAATAATGAGACATAACATAACAACGACCAACACTACATCAGAGATATAACGCAGCCAAATTACTACATTGGAGATTTAACGTAGTAACGAGACATAACATAACAACGAAGAACATTACATCAGAAAAATAACGTAGCAAAGGGATTATATCGGAGAAATCGGAGATATAAGGTAATAAAGAGATGCACTGTAACAACGACAAACATCAGAGATTTACCGTAACAATGTAAGGATCCATAGTCGTGCTGATCTAGCATAAATGATGACATGTGGTAACTCAAGACTAAGTACACAAAAGAAGTTTAACGATAAAATAGCTAAGCAAAAATACGGGGCTCAAGTAAAAAAAATAAAGGTAAAGTATTGAAATAAAAATGGAACATTTAACTAGGTCCATACCTCTGACACGCCCTAATTGGATGCTTTGAAGGGGCTTTAGGTATTACACAAATGCTGATGTTTTCTCCTTTATATTCCTGTGGTAGTTTTTCAATAAAACCAAACTCTTCTGACTGCTTTGGACTGGCATTTCCATCGGTGATTTTGCTGGGTTGTTCTAACTGTGTTTTCACTCTTGCAGTTCTTTCTTTTCTCTTTTTTCGTTTGCTTTTTCTGTGTAGCATTGCCCTCTCTTTTAATCCCTTTAGAGAAAGGCTATCTAAAAACGAGTCCGAGAGATCTGATTCTTCTCTAGATCCATCAGAGATGCTCTCGTTTCCACTGCTACTAGAAGACGAAAATGCCGTTTCCTGGGGGATTGAAATTTCCTGTGGCTTTGTCAACTGCTGTGACACTGCAGTAGGCGTAGCGCTAATCTGAGCGTCACCTTGGTTCTCGATATCATCAGGGTAAACTTCAAATTTGACTGAACTCACGTTTGTAAGATGAAGGTCTGGGTTGGCAGTTGATGATATAAAGCCATCTGCAGTGAGGGTCCATCTCTGATAGGGGCTTTCTTCATTTCTATGTAAGTTAAATAAAGACGCCTACATTTACACATTGGAAACAATAAGTATTACTATTATTAACAATTTTAATTTTTTATGGTTACGATCCATAAAAATTTAAAACCACTGACTGCATGAAACTGTGAAGAAAAGATAGAGAAAAAAACAAGACTAAGCAAAATGATGAGAGTTGACATTCGACTNTTGAGACAAAAGTTGAAGAATTGCGACAAGATTTGAACTTGTCAAGTTCAAAAGGCATCTCTGAACTCGATCAAGAACATCCTTGTGGGCAAATCAACAAGTTGTACAAGACCATGGGCAAGAGCAAAGCTGCAAGTAACTTCCCCAGTTCTGTCAGTCCTGTTGGAATGAATCAACTTGGTCATATGATAAGCATTGGAGACACCAAAGTCAAAGATGTTAGTAGTGTACTGTTTGTTCAGAGCCTAACCAGTTGAGTCTGATACAGCCTTAATAACTGACCAAGAATTAGAAGACGGAGTCTAGCCGAAAGAAATGTAAATGGGCCAATTGACATAAAGACCCCTATGTTAACACTGTCATCAATACTCGTCCCATAAAGTACGGGAATGTGATGAGAGTTGGGATGAAGAAATAGTTCACAAACAAAATTTGGAACCAAGATCTCTGCTATTTCTGAAAACTAAAGAAAAAGTATTTTTTAAAGATAACACATTTTTGTGGGTCCGTGTACAGCAGGTACTACCAAACTTTGAGTCTACACTCTCGCATGAAGGGACAGTCTTGGATCTGGAGATTCTTTGCACCGCTTCACGATTTAGTACCTGGCAAACCATAAATGGTCTGCCAGGTACTGGAAGCCATTTGTTTCTTTGAAATTCAAAAAATAAAAGTAGATATTCGAAGGCATCACCTAAACGCAGATAATTAAAAGGTTGTCTAACAAACCCTATGGGTCCTCTAAGTGACCCCTATGGGTAGTCTAAGTGACCCCTATGGTAATGGAAGTGGTATTAAACAGAACACCAGCAATCACTTTCTACCCTACATTAAGGGTGTCCAAGTAAGCAACCTGTACGTGGTGACGCCTGGATGCTGATTAGCCAGGTTCTCCTGACTGGTCAGTAATGAATAGACTTCGCTTCCAAGCTGTTCTTCCGTACCATGGAAGAAATCGATCTCGTCGTTCATGTAATGTCGAACCTGGCTCGTCGTCGATTTGGAAAATCTTTTTGGAAGTTATACTCCCCCCGGTGGTAAGTGAAGGCTTACTGTTTCTGGTTTCCTTCTAAAGCGATCTTCCTTTCTTGTGGGTTGCTGATGCTTTTCAGTGCCGTCGTTGCTGGTATTTATAGGTGGCACCCAGGAGTAATCCTGGGAAACGTCGTGTGATAGGATAACAACTGTTGGCTCTGTCTCACCAATTAATAACCAACCAGGAAATGTGCGTCTTTGATGCCCTTGTAGTTGGAAGAGTGCGGTGCAACCTACGCACTAGGTCACAGATACATACAGGAGGGGGGGTTGTGTTGCTGTGGGCTCTAAATATTCACTAGTTCGGCGGTGAGGGGAGGTTGGTTTCCCATTTCATTGGATTTTTTTTTTTTTTTTTTTTTGGTGCCTTTAATTTTTTTTTAATATTGGTTTTCACACTCCCCAAATTAAAACATTTCAAAAGTATGTGTAAAATGGAAAAGCACTCAGGAAGTGCAAACCTCCATCAAGCAGCTACAATAGTTTGCAAATATTGTAGTCCTGCATTCATTTGAAAAAAAGTGATCAAATTTATTGAAATTTAGTGTTTCTTTTAAAAGGTAACAGTAAATAGAACAGGTCACTGCCAGAATTCGAACTGGAAATCTCCTGTTTACCAGACAGGTGTTTTAACCAACTAAGCCACAACATCCTTGGTTAATATATATAACTAAAAAAATTATTCACTCCCTACAGCACAGTATATCTTACACTCTTCCAGAAATATTGCTTGCAGCACTACAGAAAAGAAACACAACAAATACAAGATAGGTATGTCGCTCCTCAAAACAACTCGATCCCTGTCACCAGGCACGTAAGCACTGGGCGTCCATGAAGGCAACCTCCACGTGGTGATGCCTTGATGCTGATTAGCCAGGTTTCTCTGACTAGTTAGTAACGAATAGCCTTCGATTCAAGCTGTTCTTCCGTACCATTGAAGAAATCGATCTCGTCGTTCATGTGATTTCGAATCTGGTTCGTCGTCGATTTGGAGAAATTTCTTTAAAAATCCAAAAGGGAAATGTGCGCCGCTGTACTTGGGAGAGATATTCCCGGTGCAGCCTACTCACTTGGTCTCCAGCAGCTTACACACACACACACGTAAGCACTATCGAAGTATAGAATAGTTATATCTAATAATTTCAACAGCCTGACGATGGAATGAGTGCCTCCTAAAACGTAGCTTGAAAAACGCTTACGACTCGTGACCGATAAATATTCTACGTCAACGATTTCCACCGAGTCCATAAGTCAAGAATTTTTAAGACAACATTATGTTTTCTATTACGTCCACCAAGATCCGTTGGTTTGTAGTATTAATCTGCACACACGCTGCAAATCCTGCACAAACTCAAACAAAATCCAAACGATGATTCTAATCAACCCCAAAATTTAATCAGTTCTTTCTTGTGCTACCATCAAAGTTGCCTGAAAATTTCACTTTACTCCGTTCTTCACTTTTAATGCTATTTTGCACATAAACGGGTAAACAAACGAAGGGTTACACAAGCGAAGATACGCTGAAGAAAACATAACCTCCTTGGAGGAGGTAAATAGTCTTGGGTGCAGTAATTTAAGGGGAGAGACTGGCCCTTGACCAGGAATCCCATTGCATGGTAATGTGATGACAATCCACTCGACCAAACTAACAAAAGTGATACTTTTGGCTTAGTTAACCGTATATTAATATTCGGGTCTTAAAAGTAAATAAGTTTAAAATGGGAACATGTTGATAGCAGCTTTATAAGCTGAAATGTACATATTGTTTTAAAATATTCATAATACATATATACTTACATTCATACATACATACATACATACATACATACAT
>RDPX01000238.1:419699-441971 GCA_003991215.1 Morbakka virulenta | reverse complement strand
GGTGACCCATTCTGCTTAAAACGGTCTCCGTAGCGAGGCTTCACCCAAGACCTTAGGACTAAGTAACAAAGTAAGAACTCGGTACTCAGCCCTTCAGAACAAGAGATCCACGCTCACGACACCTAGATATGATGCTCCCCCACTACTTCCGCCCGTTAAACAGAAATGCATGATGTGTCAGCCCTTTTGGGACATGCACAACCGGTTAAGGTCAGGCAACTGACTGGCAAGCCTGCGGTTTGAGCGGGAATGTTTGATCTAGCCCATTATTATTATTATTATTATTATTATTATTATTATTATTATTATTATTATTAGGATTAGGGAATAATCCGAGACTCAAATCGAACTTACACACCCAGTAAATTGTTTACCGACTGGAGATTTTTTGAAGAAGATTATTATTATTATTATTGTGACTTCTTCTCACAGTTAATATTTGATCTTATTTTGAGCCATTTACTTTCATTTGCTACCGGGCCACACGCAGTAACCTAAGGTAATAACTGTCTGTTTGTTGACTTTTTGTGTCTTCTGACTAGTGCTGGTAATCCCAAACTTTTCGCAATACATGGGCTGTTCACAGCGAGGGAGGGGATAAGCTTTCTGCAGTGCTCCAATACCTGGTGTAAAGCCTATTCTCTATAAATAAATTCTCACGGTTTTTTGTCACGATGCTAAGAGCACCGATAACGACCAGGACAATAATGACTGTCTTAACTTCATTACTCCAACACTTCAAGATTTCAGATTTTAAGTCTGTACTCACTTATTTTCTCTTTCTCTTTTCGTTCTGTTCTCGTGTTAAAAACACACGGCACATCTATTTGAGCTCAGGATCTATTATCTTTTTCTTTAAAAATGGCAATACCTGGTTGCTTGTGTTCAAGCTTCTCATCAGTTCGAATATCTTAACGATTTAATCATGGATGGTTTTGTGATAAAAAACATATAACTTCAGTAAATGTAATAACAGATCCCAATGCAATTTCTTTTCAAATATATAAGCAATATTGATGATTACAATATAAATAAATTATAGTACCTTCAAAGTATTAATTAATTATATAATAGAGTAATAAAATGTTAGTAGTACGATATTAATGGGGATAAATTTTTTTTCTTTAAAATTATTTACTGAAGAATCTGAAAGACAGCCCTGGGCGTAGAGAGGGTCATTTCATTCAACTTTCAATGCTGTCTCTTCCAGTCAATAAATTTCTATCCAAACGACGTAAAATGATGGTGAAATGATGAAACAAAAAATAGCAGTATAAAAGTACTTCAAATCTTGTTCGGTTCGACTAAATTCTCTGTGAACGATAAATTAAATGAGCCGAGATAAATTTAGAGAGGAGTTAGAAGCGGAGCGCATAAGGGTTGGGAGAGGAAGGAGAGGCTTGTGAAAAAATGGGGGAAACATGGAAGAGAAAGCAAGAAGGTTTGGGGAGAAAGGTGGGGAGGCTTGATATAGGAAGGCGGAAAGTTTGCAAAGAGAAAATGAAGAGACTGTGGAAGGGTGAAGAAGGGGGAAAGTAAAAGGAATAAAATATGCATTGGTCAGAAAGTGAGGGTAAAGTTTTCGCTTAGAAAAGAAAGCAAAGAAAGTGAGGAAATAATAAAATCAACCGCAAAGAAAGCAAGAATTTCAAAACAGGGAGGACGAGATAAGAAAGAAAGAAGAGAAAAGAGTAAAATCACATAAAAAGGTATTTGTGAGTGGCAAGGAAAAACAGAATATTGAGACGTATCCACGGGGAAAGTATGGCAAGAAAACGGCTAACATGTACAATGTGGAAGAAGAAACAGAAAGAAGTGGCCAAAAACTGTAAATAAGAAATAAAGCCGCCACTAGGGAGTAAAATGATTTGAAGAACGTCAACAGTTGGGTGAGATAAGGCAGCGTAGAGAAAATGAAAAAAGTACTGGAAGCAATGAATGACCAGACAGGAAACGCAAGGGTAGGGAACAAAAGAAAATATATGTGATAGACCGATTATCAAAGAATACAGAAAAGAGATGATACACGTGCAAAAAAAAATACAAAGAGGTTGCATTGAATTACCTCCTTTTGATAGTTTTTAGTTATTTGTATCTTGGTTGTCAATTGCTGAAGTTTCGATGTCAAGAAAGCATGCACACCCTTTGGACTAAATCCTTCTCCCTTTGATACCCACAGTGGTCCGAGTATCTGGCCTCTTACAGCTGACAGCAACCCATCAAGAACAGGTACTAAAATTTAATATTTGAAAATGGAAGTAAAAAGAAACGATGTACATTTGAGAATACTACAAATACCCTGTCAATTAACAAAGGCGACTGGCTATTGCACGTAAAATTATAAAATTAATGCAATAACTTTTGAAAGACAAAACCCCAACATTTTTTTTCACAGAAAAATTATTTTTTTCATTGTTTGATCAAATATGTTAGACTATTTCAAATCTTATAACGGAATTTACAAGTACGACCAGTATTTTTATGTTAAGGAGAGAGGAAAGTTAAGTAAAAAGTATTACTTTTGCGAGAAAAAAAACAACGCAGTACTTTCTTGCTTTTTACTCATCTTTTAATTGATACGTATATACATACATGCATACAAAAATACATACATATATATACATACACATTTACATACATATATACATACATACATACCTACACATATACATACATACATTCATACATACATACATACCAACACATGCATTTATACACATATGCATACATGCATGCATACATACATACTTACACATATATATGCATATATACATACACACATACATACATACATACATACATACATACATTCATACATACAAATATTTTTCAAATATCTTTTACAAGTTTCTCTATGCATCCCTATCCTGAGCATTCCTCTTAACTGTGGTCATATTCATTCCATAACACCAAGATCATTGTTACAACAACGAATCAAATTACCAATGCATTTGAAATTTTTGTAGGAATTGCCCATAACATACATGAACAAACTAAAAGAAATATGCCAATATTTTTCCAAAGTAATGAGTATGCTACCTAGCTATACGCATGCTACCTAGCTACCGATCGTGTTGTGACATGGCCGTGATTAAACAGTACATTTTAAATCTTAACAAAAGGCATTCCAAAATAATTTGTTTCCCTTACAGTTTTTTACGTGGCTTCTATATTTCACAAGAGAATAAATAATTGACTCTCAGTAAACAAAGGAAAGTTCAAATCAACGCAAAAATCTGTCATCTAGAAAATTGTAGTAAAAAATGCTTTACAGACTAAATATTTTGTTTCAAGTTAAGATTCGTTTTTAGTTTTCGTTTTATGGCGCAATATTTTCGCACAAACTTAAAAGGAAATTAATTCTAGGGCAAGGGTTAATTGTACCCAGGAAGATGTGCTACTAATGATTTATTCGATTGATAGAATGTAATAAATTCCAGGATTTGTTACTGGCAGTGAGGAAAAGAACAGAAGTTAAAGTGCAATTATTTTGTAGCTCAAGAAAAATGTATTGCGTATTACAGTGGCCATGCCGTTGAATTAAACAAAGACACTACATACCATAACTTAAAAGGTATTGACTTTTTTTAGTATGGTAATTAACATTTGAATTGTTCATAAAATTAACGTTGGCTTAGATAGCAAGTAACTGATGTAATAGTAGGGGTCATACCTTGTGCAAAGCTCTCAATCACCTGCCCCTTAGCATCAAAGAGAAATTTTGCACCTGATTCCAGGCCAAGCTTGGATGTACAGTCATCTAGAAACTTAAAAATGGATTTAAAAAATCAGAATCCATAAAAAATAAGACAAAATGAAGATGTCCCAGATTAAGTAAAAGAAGTATATTCTACAAAAGCGAGAATATTCATTTTTGTAGAGAAAGCTACCCATCAAATTTTCCCTCAAAATCTCTAATATTATTGACTGAGGGGTAAAAAAGAATGTGGTCTTTTATTCAGTAGAATGACAACATTATATTACAAAAGTAACAGAGATAGTGAAATTCACGCCATCCAAATCATCCCTTATCACCTAATCAAATCATCTTTGTAACCTAATCTTCCATTCGATCATCCAAATTTTCACTTAACTCTCAATCGCATGCTATCTCATTCAAATCAACGTTTATCGGGCTGAACACCTACATTAGACTTTGTAACGTAAACACCAAAATAACAAAAGAAACTAATCGTAGCTAAAAGTAAGCAGTTTTCAAGTAAATTTATTAAAAAAAACATAATCAAGCAATAACTTCAGAAAGAATTTCATTTTTATTTCTACCAATCATCAGCCATATTACCAGTTTCCGCCAAATGCGACATTAGTACAGTCTACCAACAGGTTCTAGTTGATGTGTAATTAAAATGACCTTCTGATATTTTGACTTTTTGACCTTGAGCTATTGTGAACTGAATAGAAATCACTCCAAATATTTTCTTCGCTAAGTCATTAATTCTCAGTCAATATTAATCAACAAATTTATTTTTTTACCTCGTCAAAACGATTAGCAACAACTTCAACTCCTTCAGTGCACGTGCCGTTTTTAAATACTAAAATTCTTCTCCGTTGATTTTCTACAAGCTCTTTCATCTGTTTTCCTACTGATGCTTTTAATTTGCGTGTTTTTCTGGACTGCATTGGAAGCAGGATGCCATTCATCGTCCAAAATGAACCAAGCCTTATTTTCTCTCTTTCTAAAAACGCAACAGAAAGTGCAATTGTTAGGTTTATTAATGTCATCAAAGTGTAATTTGATGGCTAGCAAATTGAAAAAAACAGATTTAGAACTTCAAATGTCTTGGTAGCTTTATCAAACCTGATGGTAGGTGTGATGAGGTAATCCAACGAAATTATTGTTATAACAAAACCCCCGTTTAAAAAAAAACTCTATCCTATATTTATATTTGGTGCAGAATGCTGAACAGTGTCAATAAAAACAAAGAACTAGAGCGAGGCAGTGGTAATATGGTGCCCATGGAATAAGCTTGGATTATATTGGACAAAACCTGTCGGCAACGAACAAGTCAACGGAGTGAAGAAAGCGTCAGAAGAACTGTTACAGTAGGTATTACCAAGTTTTATTTGACAAATTGTCAGAAAACACGGTTTGCAAAGCATCGTCACGATATGAAAAATCAATGTATGAGGGGTACATGCAGACTGTGACAATTCATGCTGACATCGAAGGTAAAGTAACTGAATTTAACTGAAAACAAGTTGATTTATGTTACATGGGTCCAGGGCGTGAAGGTTCATGGTAGTCATGTCCTACGTGTTCAGACCACCTGTAGAGGAAAGAATGAGTCCATCACAAAATATGGAAATCGCAAAACTTGGAATATCACAATTTCGACGCTTTTGCCGACACTTACCTCTCATTTCTTTAAAAGGATCTTTGAAGGGTTCCCCACAGGAGACGTACACATCACTGTCCTTTGCCATTTGCCTTGGACTGATTACTATTGTGCCATCTGGGAGGAAAATCTTACGTGCAGCAGAGGTAAGTCCAAGCTTCATGGTACATTCCTCTAATAACTTTGAAAAGTGAAAAAAACTATTAGCCCTTTTAAAAGCAATGAATGTAAGAAGTAATACTATATTTTTTATGACTGTCAGGCAATCACTCAACTAATTTCTGGTTTTAAAAAAATATGTTCAAAATTAAATCGATTGGCAAGTCTGTTTCCTGTTAAGGGTGGGTTATTATATACATCATGGCAGTAAACTATACCGAAAATTACTTTACATTGTTACAAACCGACTATTTTCAAAATTTTAATAATGGTCTCATGTTTGGACACGTGAACGATTATATCACTTGATTCTCTTTCACCTAGTACTGAGACAAGTCTTCAATATGATTGCTCCCTCTTTTTCTTTAACTCTTCATCTGTCTACACAAACTAGCCTAAGCCTTTTTATCAATTTCATAATTGTAAATGCTCTGATGAACTTTTGTCTTTGGCTTATTTCAATCTATTTTATCCCTCCCGCCTCCTTTTTTACAGCGTTTTCACCCCAATATTGTTGTGATTACACGTGCAACTCAATCTTTCCATGCCAGCAGCTCCTTTTCTCAAACTCGATGTCTCTGATAATCTCTATCAGCTTATTGTTTTTGTTTTTGATATGGATAAAAACAATAAGATGATAGAGAATCCTGAACTTTTATTCAAGGCCTTTTATTCAAGATAGAGAATCCTTAAGTTTTATTCAAACTTAAAAGTGAATTAATTCCCTCCGTTAACAAACCTACACATACACACATGATAATTGTAGTATCTTTCCAGATAATTACCGGCATCTTGAGTTTTCTCCATCTCATCACCCATGCCATCTGAGATGATTTTGCAATCCTGTTGTAGATTTGCAAACTTAAAAGCAGATGTGACATATCAATTGAGAGATTTCCACTTGTTTGACTTCCTCCGGAGGCTGAAGAGTGTTCTTAAGAACAGACATGTGTCTTTTCAAACCGACCGTGGACTTGCACGCTTTGGTGCATATTACACAAGTTGTTTGGTCTGGTCTAATAGGTACCAGTTTCACCCGATTGTGAGTTTGGTGAGATTTAAGGTGGTTAACATAGCCGGGTTTCGACTGATGCACTCGCTCACAAGTGTCGCATTTCCAGCTCTGTGCGTCATTGTCAATAGCAACAGCTAAACCTTTGCAAAGATCTCACTTCAAACTGCTGTCACCCTACTTTCCCTTCTCGAGTGTATCACATCTTTGACGTACAAACTTCTGCCACTCTGGCCTCAGCAGTGTAAATTCTTCCCACTAGCTTTTGTTAACCTGCGAGTCTTATCAAATGGGTCTTTGTACAGTCCTTGTAGTTCTTCCTAAGCTTATTGTGAGGGCACTTGCCGTTTTCCGGCTGCCCGTGAAAAAAGTTATTTCGGCAGCCAATAATCTTCCATTTCGACCATTTGACCCACCTAACGTATGCGAGTCCTGATTCTGAGAGTCTCAACACTAGAGCAGCATACTCTGGCAAGAACTTCAGTGTCGGGTACTTGTGGTTGCTACTTGATATTTAGATGTCTTAAACACTTTTTTGAAATCATTCAAGCCATTTAATGTGCCTTTGATGCAACGTCCGTGTCTTCGACGAATGCTTAAGTGTGGTTAGTACACGTCTTGTAAACGCAGATATTTATCTTATTTCTAAAAAAAGGTCAGACTTCATCCTCTTCACTGACTTTTCAAATTCTACAGTCTTCTGAATTCATCTGACGATTTCAGCATCAAGAGAGACGCCTCTTAACCAAGCACTACCGAGGTAGCCCAGTGAATCAACTACTCCTAGACTACCACCATTGACCATGACGTTCGGTTCCAATTACGGTACGCCTGGTATGGGAGTGAATATCACCTTTGTTTTGGACAGACTGATCTCCTGACCAAAAGCAGTGCTGCATTCAGCAAAACGACCCATTTTATTCTGCATATCAGTTTCACTGTGCGTGGCAAGAAAACAGCGCATTCATTTTATTCTGCATACTGAAGCTCTGTATGCAAACGACGCTGACATTGTGTAGCTTGGTCTCGTCATTAAACATTCTCAGATAAAAAATGTAACCTGTGGTTCAAAACCCTTACATGACACCCTTATCACAATCTTGAAATGTATGAGCAGCAAAGAATATAGAGAGCAGCAAAGAATATAGAGCAGCAAAGAATATAGAGAAAAGAGTGGACGCAGGAATATCACTTTGTTTGACGTCAGTGTCAACTGGAATTTGATCAGATAACTTTCCGCTACAAGGGGCGCGACCTTTCATGTCCCTGTACAATTCCTTAAATATTCTAACAAAGGTTGGAGGAAACAGTAATTTTTCTAAAACCAATCAGAGAGCATGCCTGTTGATAGTTTCAAAAGGCTTGGTCAGGTCTACAAACACCTGATTAAGTGGCGTCTGCTGCTCAATGCATTTTTCCTGAATTTGCAGGGCTANGTAGAGCAGCAAAGAATATAGAGAAAAGAGTGGACGCAGGAATATCACTTTGTTTGACGTCAGTGTCAACTGGAATTTGATCAGATAACTTTCCGCTACAAGGGGCGCGACCTTTCATGTCCCTGTACAATTCCTTAAATATTCTAACAAAGGTTGGAGGAAACAGTAATTTTTCTAAAACCAATCAGAGAGCATCCCTGTTGATAGTTTCAAAAGGCTTGGTCAGGTCTACAAACACCTGATTAAGTGGCGTCTGCTGCTCAATGCATTTTTCCTGAATTTGCAGGGCTAAAAAAATCATATCCACAGTCCCTCTATCAGACCTGAAGCCATTTTTTGACTTCGGAAGGTCAAATATCTTCCAATAGCCTGTTTAACATACGTCGCGCACGAGCTTTCCTAACAGCTTCCAAGAACGTGACCTCACGGTAGTACTCACAAACATTCTTTTCCTCTTTTCCTTAAAACAAGATCGCCATGACATCATCGATCCATTCCTGTAGAAAAGGTGTACCTGCTCAGATCTCTTTAACAAAAGTAAAGATAGAGTCAGCAGTATTCACACTTGTAATTCAAAGTAGTTTAACTGGAAGAATATCTAAACCAGGTGCTTTGCCAATGCTGACTTGCTTGATAGCTGGCTGCACCTCATCCAGACCAGGCAAACGATCCATTCTGAGTTTATAATCACATCGCAGGAGGATATGAATCACATCAGCATCCATAGCTGAGGGATTGTGAACGCATCAGTAAAGTGTTGCTGTGATCTTTTCAAAATGTTCTCTGGATCTTTAATGACAGTAGAGGCATTCTTCGACATCAAGGGAGATATCGAAGAGGCAGAAGGATCAAATACTTAAAGCAGGGGGAGTATAAAACTCCTTCGAATTCGTCGTATCCAACACCATTTGGTTCTGCTTTGTCATATTCATCCTCCATTGGTTTTTCATTTTTCTTAGCATTCAATACAATGTGGCTTTGACCTCTTTGCATTCCTGCAAATTAGTCATTTGACTAGAATGATTTGACGAAGAAAGTATGCATAAATAGCTTGTTTGTTCATCAGCATTTGATACCTTTCAACACTGTTGTTGTCGTATCAGTCACTTTTATTGTTCTCTTTGAACCAAAGATCTTTAGCTACAGTAGAATAAACCTGATTCTTGAATTTTCATGCGTGGCATCAAACGTGAGACCAAAACATTGGCATCACGCCCTTTGGAACTTCAGGAAAATTCAACTTAGCCCCATCAATACCATTAGGCACCGTAATGCCACTATGACGAACTTTCTTGCTGCCATTTTATGATCAGTGTCGCATTCAGCATCGCGCATGACACCAACAAAGTATGCATCTCGAAGGTCGGGCTTTCGAGTTATGATGAAGTCAAAAAGGTAACCATGCCTTGATCGAGGAATGTGTTTAAGGAGATCTGTGCTTCAGTTTACATTGAGAAAAAGTGTTGCAGATTGCAAGGTCCAATTCTGGGCACAGCTTTAGGAGCTTTAGGCCGTTAGCATTCATGGTGCCAATTTCATAATGGCCAAGAGCACTCCAAGTCTCATAATCTTTTACAACACGAGCATTGAAATAACTAGTTTTTTATAAATTGGAGTAGATGCAATAACAGAGCGAGGAGACTCGTAAAAACATATCAAGTCGTTTTCATTCACTGGAGGGTTCGGAGTACAGACCAAAAGATTAGAGATAATTCTGTTGTGTGAGAGAGGAACAAAAGTCTCATGATGCGATCACAGACACTGGAAGGGAAATCTACACACCAACCAAAGATGTTTTAATTGCAAAACCGACTCCACCACCTCTACGTACACCCTTGGGTTTACCAACCCTGACGAGACCCAGAAGAGAGTGTAACCTTATGATATCTCTGTAACGTGATCTTCTCCAGAGATATAGGTTTCTGATAGGGCTGCAATATCCATACCAAGTCGCTGCAGTTCTGCAGTGCCAAACGCATCCCTGGACTTTGGTCAGTTGGATAGCACTATGTCAAGAAGAGTACGTACATTTCAACAACATAGGTTGAGTTTTACTCCTTTTAGATAAAAAATTTTAGCTTTCTTCCTGCTTAATTGAACCACTGTTATCCACTAGAAAATAGCCAGTGAGAGTATGACAACCTTTGGTGGAAAATTTTTTATGACTTTTTCAAGACTGGGCTGCTCAATCAAAAGTAATTCCAACAGAGTTGATCTCTCTCAAAACAGCCATGTTAAGTTGGGGTTCCTGTCCCTATGTGCAGAATTGTCACTGTGTACCTCAGGTCTGTAAGCGTCGTCACTCCTCTATTCCCATAGAACATTCGACTGGAACGCAAGACAGAACAAAAAGATCTCAAGTAACATCTGTACATCTTTGCATTATAGTGACAAGCGCTTGTATAACACTCTCTAAGCCTCCACGACAATAACTCAATGACAAGCAAATGCAAAATGACTATAGTTGTTTTGGCTGCAGCTTTTTTACAACAGTTTTCCCCTCCCAGAAGGATTGCCTTCATCACAGTTTATAGGAACATGCATACATTCAAACATGTATACATACATATATAACTTGCCGAATAGATAAATGAATAAAAAAATACACAAATATTTTAGATAGGTACGTGGATAGATGATAAATGATACGATGACTGGGTGAGGTGTATACCAATGAAATTGGAAGGTGCTGTTATGAAAGGGAGACCAAAGAAAACATGGGAGGAAGTACTCAAATCGGATTTGAAGCAAAAAGGTTTCACCAACGGACGTAAAATCGAATATGATGATGATAGATAGATAGATAGATAGATAGATAGATAGATAGATAGATAGATAGATAGATAGATAGATAGATAGATAGATAGATAGATAGATAGATAGATAGATAGATAGATAGATAGATAGATAGATAGATAGATAGATAGATAGATGGATAGATAGATAGATCGACAGATAGTGTGAATACAAATACCAATATGCTGAAGCAACATTAAACACAGAGATACATACGACTATGGCTAAAAAATTAACATATGTATGGGCAAAGTAGAGATGGATTGATACAGAATAAATAATAATTTCTGTATTTTACCAAAATACATCTTATTAGAAATAATTTACCTGTGACATTCCAACTGCTGTAACTCTTGCATAATTATCTCTTCCACCATTTTGAAAAGCTCTGACACAAATAATGCTAGGCCTACTCATATAGCTTTTATTCCTTCTACTTCTGTGAGAGAGTGGCAAAAAGAGGGTTCCTAAAGAGGAAGTTCAAAACAATAACTTATTACAGAAACGGGTGGAAGGAAGGTTACCAGGGAAAAAATTATACACGCTACTCTCTGAAAAAAAAATTAAGTGCTTTTAAGCTTAAGGGGTAATAAAAAACAGTAAGAATAGATAAGTAAAAATCCTTAATATGTTAGTTATGCAACTCAAACAACTACCCAACCTTTCAAGATCAATTGAAGTATTTAAGACATAGATGATTAACTGAAGAACAACGAGGACAAAATCTATGTCTTCATCTGTGTATTATCTTGTACTACCTTACACACAATGGGGCATATTTATTAAATGTGCTGCAGTTACCATACGTAAACAAGTTCATACACTTTTACATTGAATTTCAACATGATAATAATTCTTTGGTGTATTTTTCAGGATTTCAATAATGCCAATAAGCCAATACTCAGCTCTTACCTCCCTACATTTCTGGAAACCATTCATGAGTGGGAAGTAAGAAACTCCAGTTTTGCATGCAGCCTTACCAACCAAAATATACATATTTGATAAGGTGAAAATGGATGATTAATTATCAGTTTTGTTTATTTATTTTGCAAATGAGGCAATATGTCTTGTCTTCTATTTTATTTTACCTTTATTCTACTCTACTCTACCCTATTCTATTCTATTCCTAAATAAAATATGTTTGTGCACAAAACAAGTGTAGACACATAGTAAATACCACTTCAAGTATTATCCTTAAAGTTAAATAAAATTCTGATAAAGTTCAAAAAATTTCAACACATTTAATAAAGTTAAAATTATTTACCTGCCCAAGTATCACCAGACATTGATGAATCAAGTGACCCATATGAGTTGCTTCTGAGATACAGAAAAAAAAGAAAAATTAACAGGCACTTGTGGAAAAGTCTTACTTTTGATGAGCTGTTACCAAAAACACAAGAGAGCAACTATTCAAGCTCCTGGGTAAAGCCAATGTTTTCAAAAATCTTACACAAATCTGACCACTCAATCACAATTCGCAAAAAAATACATTACCTTTTCATCAGAAAACCAGTGTTTTGATTTACAAAGATTTATGTACCACACAGTGGTGGATCATGAATCTTTTAAATTATATCAGTTATTTCAGTCTTGATGGAGATCTTTCAATTTGACTTCAATGTTATAAAAATAATTAAAATTTGAAAATATATACAATCAACTCAATGTAATTAATACCTATGTCAGGTGTAAACAATTAAGTGTTACTTAGAAGGATAGCCTTTTTATCTGAAACTTTCTGTTCAATAGACAGGATGCTTGTTTTCAGCAATAATATGTACTGTGAGTCCTTGTTGTTGTGTCACAAAAGAATATTGTACGACAATGTTGGACATATTTACAAGGCAGCTGTGAGTGATTTTTAAGTTGCTCTATTACCAGTTTCAGTTTAAAAAATTCTTAGCAACNGTATTATCTTGTGTTTACATTTTAATGAATTTTCATGGTGGCATCATGCCCCTTTGAATGTGCTTTCAATCAACTCAATGTAATTAATACCTATGTCAGGTGTAAACAATTAAGTGTTACTTAGAAGGATAGCCTTTTTATCTGAAACTTTCTGTTCAATAGACAGGATGCTTGTTTTCAGCAATAATATGTACTGTGAGTCCTCGTTGTTGTGTCACAAAAGAATATTGTACGACAATGTTGGACATATTTAGAAGGCAGCTGTGAGTGATTTTTAAGTTGCTCTATTACCAGTTTCAGTTTAAAAAATTCTTAGCAACAATAATTTTCAAATTAAAACTACAGGGTAGTTTAAGAGGGAAATAAAATTCAAATTGCAGCAATAAAAGAGCTTCACAAAAACCTGAGTGAAGATTTTGAGCAAGAGGAAACAAATATTAAGCTTAATATTATGTTTTGTTGTTTTTCTGGCAAAAAGCTTCATAGAAATTCAAAATAACTTTGCATTTTGCAAAGAAGAACTTCCTAATTTATCTCCTAGACAAACTAAATAGTTCTCCAGGATCTAGACCAGGTGAGTTTAACATGTTTTAGTTACGTGTTACCTTGTCTTTGTAACCAAGAGCACCAGGAACATCATTATTGCATAAGACAACAGGACTGAAAAACAAAAGTATCTTCAGAAAAACACATATACGCATATATCTGAACAGATTACTGATTGATTATTATCACATATCATGACTGGTATAAAAACTGATTATATTGGATGGGTGGTTTCAAATAAATTGATATATAAGGGTTAGTTTTTTTATTTTAACGACAATTGTTTGAGACCATTTGTATGATTAAAGGTAACATTTAAAAAATCAACTACCTTCAAGTTTTTTTGAATGCTAATTTACAATTTAACCGACTTTAATTAACTCTACTTTCCTGACAACCATTGAGCACTTTTCCAATGTTGTTCATGGTCTTCAAACAAAATTTTGGTCAAATGTAGTATCAAAAACTAGCCACACCCCTAGCCTAGAAGGAAAATCATTTTTAACAAAATTACTTTCCACCTTCACTGCTCTCAAATAATAAATACTCCCTTTATCACAACAACAACAACAACAGCAACAACAACAGCAACAACAACAACAACCTATTACAGTCTCATAAAATGCAATGCTTAATAAAACTGATCTTCTCTCTGTTAAAACAAGTCATTATAAAAAACATGGGGTACTTGTCAATACCACTTATGTCCATTTTTAAAACCTTGGATGTTTAGCAACAATATAAAGCCACTTAAAAAGAAAAAGAAAAAAGCCATAGCTTTGTGGTTATGACAGAAACTCTTTAATACAACCATGAAGCCCCAAATTTTATTTAACAATGTGAACATTTTTGTTTAGCCAATTGTTGACATAAAAATGGGCATCCATCCAAAAAAGTGCATTGATTGTTTAATAAACCATTCTTTGAGAAAGCATGTCACAGGTCAAACATAACAAGAAAAAGGACATACAAAGAGAAAAAAAAATTTTTAAATAGCAAAATACGACCCCTACCTCCAACTCAACTCATATTCTACATTTCAAATGCATATTACCTTGCTCTTTGAATTGGTGCAGATATTGGTCTTTGCTTCCTCTTTGAAACTAATGGTTGTGATCCATATCCAACAGCAGTTTTTGTTGCCATGGGAACCCAAGCATATGGTCCAACTTCTTTTGATCTGCATTTAGTCTGTTTATGTTGCTGCCATTGGGAACCATTTAAGGATGGCTGTGAGCCATATCTATTTAATTTTGATGTTTTCTTTCCTTGCCTAATATCCAAAACATAACAAAAGCCCTTTAACAATAAATAATTTGATATATAATAAAACTCTATTTAAGTGTTTAAAGTATTCTGTTACCACTTACAGTGCAGCTACAATGTATATATTGTATATTCATGAATAAAGCATGGGAATGATATGAAAACTATTGCATAAAATGAATAATTTATGCCAAAATACTTATCTTTAGACTGTTTTATTTGAAAAATAAATGGCAAGAATACTCTTACTGTGCTTTTGTTACTAAACAAAATTGTGCCTAGTTTCTTGTACGTAAACCAATAGTGGAATTGTGATATTTCCTAATGGCTTAATATTATAATTTATTTTATTAATTTACACAGCAATTGAAATTTTACATTGCACTTCTCAATGATCTTGTCAAGTAGCCTAGTACAGTTCCAGAGAATAACCAATAACCAATAACCTATTATTGGTAATTTTATCCCCCTCTCTCCGTATAACTTTGGCAATGTGCTGATGACATTTTTATACTGACTGTAATCATACATAATCTTTAGTATCTCACTCCAAGAGGTGGGGAAAAAAATAACAAAAGAAACAGCCACTTTCTCTCCTTCAGTCTGAAGTTTTCTTTGGAGTTAGGAATGCAATTTTCACATGTTTCTGTCCAAGGCCTTTCCTTTATTTGGAATGATCAGGGCATTTTTTATACTTTTTTAATTTATTAATATTCACAGTTCCCAGGGCATTTTTCATGTTTTTTCAAAATAATAATTCAGCCTGGCAGAAACTAATTACTTAAACATCTGACATTCTTTAAGTGTATACTTTACAATTCTCTTCATTACATGCAAAAAACAGCTAAATCTCCTTTGTCTTCAGTACATAGAAAAACTGCTTTGCCATTCACTGTCTTGCATTTTTTAACTTTTCACTCCATTTTCCCTAGCTGCATATGCCAGATATTTCAGTATTTTCTTAACAAACCTGGTCAACACAGTTTCAAATGTTTTTCATTTTTCCTATCTCTGCATTACACCACCAATATTACACATTAAAAAACACCTTCTCTTTTTTCAATGGAATTCGTTTATTTATTGACAATTGTGATATTCTCCTCCATTTTATAGTCTTACCCATAATATTCTCTACACTAGTCCTTTACTTACCAAGCCATCTTTTATGTAGCAAAATTGTTTCACTTCAAATACCATTTCCATATCAACCAGTTTTTTCTAACATTTTTTTGTTGTAATGAGTAGTATAGACCTGCATCTCACATTCAAGCCTTGACTGTATGTTTTCACACTACTAACTAAAAGGACTGTATATACAATGGCTGTGACTCCCAATGTACATTGTTTATTGAGCACAAAAATTGGAACAAATATTAAAAAAACCCTCAACAGTTTGTCTTCTTCTCTTCAGTATGTAATTTTACTTATTGTAATTTTATTTAAGATCTGTATTATTTTAATAAAGCAAGTAATCTTACCATCAGAATTATCAATAAACAAACCTATCCCTATGGTACTCTATAAATGGCTATACAACTGACTTGAAAAATAAAAAACAATAGCACATTTATAATTTCTGGTGATTTATTATGATTTGAGTTCAAAAAATAACAATAACAAAAACAAGATGAATGGAGTATAGTTTCAATTGAAGATGCAAAATTATAGCATATTATTTATTTTTTCAATACACTAGAAGATGGTTTACATTCAGTCGACATCTTCAATTTAATGTGAAAAATATAAAATATTTTACAAGCAGAAAAATTATCCTCATATGACACTATTATTATTATTATCATTATTACTATTATTATTATTTGATTAAAATAGCTACAATGTATGAAATAACTATCAAATTTTGTTAGTCACAAATGACATTATCATACAACATATAGCCTAATCAAATTTCTTCTCCTTGGATAAGTCCAAACATGACTTTTCATATAATAGACCCACTGTCCATTAGTATTGTCTTTTTCATTTCCGNGTATTATTTTAATAAAGCAAGTAATCTTACCATCAGAATTATCAATAAACAAACCTATCCCTATGGTACTCTATAAATGGCTATACAACTGACTTGAAAAATAAAAAACAATAGCACATTTATAATTTCTGGTGATTTATTATGATTTGAGTTCAAAAAATAACAATAACAAAAACAAGATGAATGGAGTATAGTTTCAATTGAAGATGCAAAATTATAGCATATTATTTATTTTTTCAATACACTAGAAGATGGTTTACATTCAGTCGACATCTTCAATTTAATGTGAAAAATATAAAATATTTTACAAGCAGAAAAATTAGCCTCATATGACACTATTATTATTATTATCATTATTACTATTATTATTATTTGATTAAAATAGCTACAATGTATGAAATAACTATCAAATTTTGTTAGTCACAAATGACATTATCATACAACATATAGCCTAATCAAATTTCTTCTCCTTGGATAAGTCCAAACATGACTTTTCATATAATAGACCCACTGTCCATTAGTATTGTCTTTTGCATCTCCGATACAGTTCCGATAACTAATTCTCTTTTTGTAAACTTATGATTTGTAAACTATTTCATAAGTTCACTTATCATTTTCTTCAAGGCACCACCAAAGGCTCCAATTACTATTGGTACCACTGTTACCATGTATCCCAACCATCTCTCTCTCCCTCATCTCAAATGCTAGTTGTTGGTATTTCATTACCTTCTCCAATATTTTTGTTTCCAGATTCTGTTGTTGAGGGCAAGCCATATCACATATACAGATGACTTTTCTTTCCTTGTCCTCAAAATTCAATTCTCGTCTCCTCGCAGTCATTGTTTTTCAAAGGTGGAATTTGAAGTCCCAGACAAGCTTATCTTCCTCATTCTCTAACACTGTTCCTCATTCCCATCTCTCCTTATACCATACTGCATCCTTCCTGATGGGATTATACTTTTTGGCCCAAACAACTGCCAATATCATCAAAGTTTCGTTGTGTCTTGACAGATATTCACTGTTTGCTAAATCCTTGTAACCTGCAGCTAAGTGTTACACTGTTTTATTCTGTTCATAACACACTCAACATCTTCCATCTTCCATCAAACCTCTTGCCACTTTCCATGACCTCGTCCATACCATTTGCATATCCATTATTGCAGATGTCTTGCATGGGTGTAGATTCTGTGTAAGCTCCAGATGGCATTCTCATTCTTGGTTCCTAAACATCTTGCTTTGTTGCTCTTTTATCTTGTATTGTTCGATTTGCCTTCTTTCCACACCTTTCTTCAATGTTTCTTTGACTTTTTTCCATGTTGGTTTCCATTCTGCCTCAACTAATTCATTGTCCAACCATACATTTTCATCTTCATATCTTAACCTCACTCCAACTTCTTCTATAGTGGTCAAGAACTCAGCAATGGTGGCATTTTCTTCCTTCAGTTGTTCCCTTCTCTAGGCTACCTTTATCCATTGGTTCTTTAATTTTAGCATATACCATGCTACATGCAATCTACTTTGTCCTCTTCCACCTTCCTCTCTTTTCAGATAAAGTCTCGTCACTTGCCTGTCTTCACGACATGTTCTTTGCACATAATTCTTTCTTTATCACCTGATCAAGTTGGTTGAGTTCCCCATTGTTGAATTTGCAGACATCCGTTGGTTATGCTGCGGCCGGCATCAATTTTGCATTTATTGCAGCAATCAGGTTCACATTGTTCAATTCTGTGTTCACCAACATTTTGACTCTTTTGGTTACTTCCTCCTTGACTCTTTCAAATACTGCCTTGGTTTTTATTCCGTCTGCTTGCTCAATGCCAATAAATCTGTAACTCTCATTCTCATCTGGGCCCATTGTTTTCATTTGTTAATCCTCCTCCCTTCACCATCTTGCAATGATCAAAGACTATCCATGCACATTTTGACACCAACAAGCTCTGGTACCATGGCTTCCTTGCAAGATTATTTATTGACATCTTTCAGGACTTTACGACTCTCTTGATACTGTTTCAGCTCATCAACAAACAAGCTGTATGTTATATGTACTTTCCTGCTTCCTGGCTCACCAATTCTGTAACCTCTACTTTGTTGTAGTAATTTGCACACAGGTATTTCAGTAATGCAAAACCCCACTGGTGAGTAGCTGTCACCTTGAAGGAAACCACACAAAATCTTTATCCATCTGCTAGTTATCTTCTCACCTTCATTACATATCTCCAATTGCATTATCCACATGCTCATAAGCNCATTTTAGCACCCCGTAACAAGCTCTGGTATTATGGCTTCTTTGCAAGATTATTTATTGACAGCTTTAAGGATTTTATGACTCTCTTGATACTGTTTCAGCTCATCAACAAACAAGCTGTATGTTATATGTACTTTCCTGCTTCCTGGTTCACCAATTCTGTAACCTCTACTTTGTTGTAGTAATTTGCACACAGGTATTTCAGTAATGCAAAATCCCACTGGTGAGTAGCTGTCACATTGAAGGAAACCACACAAAATCTTTATCCATCTGCTAGTTATCTTCTCACCTTCATTACATATCTCCAATTGCATTGTCCACATGCTCAATAAGTCAGATCACTAGCTTTGGAATTCCTATGCATTCATAAACTCTTATCATCCAGTCATAATGACCTTTGTCATATGCTTTCTTATAATCATAGAAGGCAACAGCAAGGTTTCTGTGGTATTGTTTGGCTTCTTCCATTATATATCTATCAAAGATACATTGATCAACAATTCCCAATACTACTTCCCCTGCTCCAAGTTGACCTTCATCCCAGATTTCATTCACCACAGTATGGTTTCTCATGTACTTTGCAATGATACCTGTCAATAGTTTACTACGAGGTATTCAAACAAGTGATTGGTCAGTAATTCTTTTCATCACTGAGATTTTTGGTTTTACGCAACAGGGCAGTTCTCCCTTCAGGCCACCACATTGGTATCAGATTGTTATCTATCATCATCATTCCAAATGGCTTGACCAATGCTTTTTGAGCGAGTTCAAAATTCTTCCACCAGTAATTCTGTACCCCATCAATTCCATGGGCAGTCCAATTCTTTCTCTTCTTTACTTCTTTTTGGAGAATTTCCAACTAAATTTTGAAATCTTCTATTACACCTACCTTCTCTCTCTGATTTCTCATTTCACTTCTTCCATCCATGGCATATTTGGTGTTCTCTCATTTCTCTCCCAGATGCCACCCCAGAATTCCACAATAAGCTTATAAAGCCATTCCTACTTCACTGTTCTCAGCTTGTTTATTCCAAGTTAGCATCATTCACTTTGACTTTAAGATTTTGGATGATAGCTTTTTTTTCCTTGAAGCCTTTCTTCTGAGCTTTCTCTTATGCAGTCTGTTGCTTATTCTCGCAATTCCCTGTCTAGTTCTTTCATTTCACGGTTAAGTTTTCATTCTCTCCTGTTTCCTCTACCATTATTCTTCTTCTGTCTACTTCCACTTTGATTTTCCTGTCCTACTCCCATTACTTTGCTAACAGCTTTCCCCATACCATACACTTTATCTGTGATTTGGGGAATAGTAACCACATTCATTAGATGGATTGTAAGTAGTTTATTTATGCTCATTTTCAGCTCATCTGTAAGTAATAGCTTCTCTCTAGGCTCCAAATGAGGCAATGTACAGTGTGCTCCAGTTCCTCAAGTTGTATGAGGAAATATTGATCAAGGTCTTTATCATTCTCATCTAACACCACTTCCGGTACATTTTCTATTTGTATTTCATCAGCATCACTTTGGTTCCTCAGGACTTCCACCAGCTCAAATTCTTGTTCTAGTTCATCCACACTTGGCAGAATTTCTCACCATTGCCTTACCAAGATCAAATTTGTTAACTCTTTTTCCTTCTTAAAACATGCTGCATTTATGTTCTTGCTCTACTTGTATTGTTGCCTGGTTGCTTTCCTGACTATTAATTGTCATATCTCTCCCCCATCCTTCTTTCTTAAACATTTTAGTGTTATCTATCAAGTTTTGTGCTGTCCTTCTACTTTCCAGGTATCCTGAGTCCCATCTGGTTTTCATTCTGTTTATGAGATTTCTTCCTTTACTTCTCTCTTCTGGGTCTATTTTAACAATGCTTATCTTTTGTTCTTCTGTCAATTCTCGATTGTTCAAAGATGTACGATTTTGTCATTCACATGATTCACTTTATTATTGGCAACCATGGGTGCCACTCTGTTATTAGCAACATCATGTAAGATTCTTGTTTGAAGTTGATTGTTATCTAAATCTCCCACATAAAGATTTGAATTTATGCATGGGTTCTGTTCAGTCCATCCAGTATTGTCCTGCTCTCTAGATAAGGCTTTTATTTTAATAGGGGTGCCAGTTTTACCAGGTTCTGCGATTGGCGACCTCATAATGGTATGGTAACTTTGGGTTGTGGGTATAATTGTTTGTGTAACCTCCACTAGATGATTTGCCATCCAACGCTGAAAGGGTATCATCCACCCATACTATAGTTTCTGTAGTTTCCACTAGACAGACAGTCTTCCCTGACTAAAGAGCCCCACCTGCCCTGGTTTTGAAATCAGAGATTTCCTTCTCTCAGAACAACTACTTGACCAACATTAATGAGCTTGTTTTACCCAGAGCACTCATTATTTAGAAATGCCAGATACTCACCTTTCACCCTTTCTCCTGTTAATTCCAAATAGTTCTGCCACGTGAAGGCCAGGATTTGGACTTGGACTACCAGATGTGGTATCAAAGGGGCAAGTTACATCAACTATTGTACATTTCCTGTTTTCTTTATCAAAAATAACTATGTCAGGCTTTGAATGTTCCAAAACCATATCAGTCTGGATTTTCATATCCCAGAGTATTTTCACTTTTTCATTTTTAATTCCAATTTCTGGATGGTGATCATACCAATTTTTGGAATTATCAATGTTATGGTCTTTACACGTATGCCAATGTAGAACTTGTGCGATTTTATTATGCCTCCAGTTTTTGTATTGTTTCTGAGCTAGAGTTCTACATTCTGATACTAAGTGGGCAACTGTCTCCTCATGGTCACCACACAGTCGACACATAGGGGAAGTGCCATCCTTGTCAATATGATGTTTTTATATTTTTTGAGCTTGTCCTCTAGCATGTTCAAAATTTCCATGTCATCGTCACTTACATTATCTTGTGGATTTCCCCTAGGGATCTGTTCAATATTTTTTGTTGGTGTATTATCAGCATTTTCATTTTCAAGCATAAAACTATTTATCACTGTTCAGGTTCTTGCATATTTCCAATCTCAATTTTCTCACATGGGTGTTCTATTTCCTACCAGATTTCCTCCAATTCTACTTCTGACAGCCATCCATTAGTCCTGATCACTCTTGCTTGTCCTGCTAATTTCTGCTCCATTAACTCAAATAACCCTTCTTCCTTCCACAGTGCATGCAATCTCTTTCTGTAACCTTTTCGATCTGGGCTACTTTTATAAAAACATTTCATTACAGTCCTATTTAACTCCTTTTTCCATGTAGTCTTATTTTTCTCTGCCCAAAGGCATATTGCTCAAGCTGTTGTTGTTGTATTACAACAACTTATGACCACAGCACTCTCCACTCCTGGTCTGATAGCTAACAATACATGGAAAGATATCCTAGCACAAGTACTACATCTGGTATTGCAGCATTGAATTCAGACTGGATATTTGTTATTGCCCTGTTTTGTGACAAAAACAACAATGAATAAGCACAAAAAGCCATGTTGTTATGTATGCCAAAGGGCATATTATTATTATTATTATTATTATTATTATTATTATTATT
>RDPX01000238.1:407786-418553 GCA_003991215.1 Morbakka virulenta | reverse complement strand
AACTATTTATCACTGTTCAGGTTCTTGCATATTTCCAATCTCAATTTTCTCACATGGGTGTTCTATTTCCTACCGGATTTCCTCCAATTCTACTTCTGACAACCATCCATTAGTCCTGATCACTCTTGCTTGTCCTGCAAATTTCTGCTCCATTAACTCAAATAACCCTTCTTCATTCCACAGTGCATGCAATCTCTTTCTGTATCCTTTTCGATCTGGGCTACTTTTATAAAAACATTTCATTACAGTCCTATTTAACTCCTTTTTCCATGTAGTCTTATTTTTCTCTGCCCAAAGGCACATTGCTCAAGCTGTTGTTGTTGTATTACAACAATTTATGACCACAGCACTCTCCACTCCTGGTCTGATAGCTAACAATACATGGAAAGATATCCTAGCACAAGTACTACGTCTGGTATTGCAGCATTGAATTCAGACTGGATATGAATAAGCACAAAAAGCCATGTTGTTATGTATGCCAAAGGGCATATTATTATTATTGTTATTATCATCATCATCTCTGTTACACATGGATTTAAAATGTTGTTTTTTGTGTTGAGCTGAGCAGTGGATTTATGTTCTTAAGTTTTGGTAACTAAAAATTTCCTCAAATCTCAAGCAATCAGAGGATTCTGACAGAGTGCAGCAACTGAGTCTTTCTTGCATCCCGACACAGTCAATTCTACAATTCTGGTAACAATCCCAATCTCCTTCAGTCTTTTTGTCAATGCTTTTGGTGTCATTCTGAGTGCTCCAATTACAACTGGGATTGTTTTCACTTTTTTCCATGGTTTTTTCAGTACCCTTCCTAAGTCTTGCTACTTCAGTGTTTTTCTTTTTCACCAATCCTGGTATCATATGAAACAGCAAAGTCTATATTATGGCATTTATTGCTATTCTTGTCCACTAGAATTATATTGGGTCTTTTTACTTCAACAACATGGTCAGTTTCTATTGAAAAGTCAATACGATTTTATACCCTTCATTTTTACATACAGCTTTTGGTTGATGTTCATGCCATTTTTCTTTTGTTTCAAGACCATATTTCTGCATACCTCCCAATGTATCTTTTTCCCACCTATCATGCCTGCATTTATACTCCTTTTGTGCCATTTTAGTACATTCACTTAAGATGTGAGTTGATGCTTTCATCTGCTTTACCACACATCCTGCATTTACAATCTTGTTGAGTTTTATCAATTTTTGCATTCACTGAATTTGTTCTCACTGCCTGTTCTTGTGCTGCCATACTGATGGTCTCCATTTCCCTCTTCAGGGCTACTTCCTTCAGCCACAACCATCAATATTTATCTGCCAAATGCTCAAATTGACTGATGAACTAGCCATGCAACACTTTTTCTTTCCAGTTGAAAGTTTCTGTGTACACTTAACGGTAAATATCTAGCACCATAAATGAAAATGGTCCTTGAGTGGCATGACAAATAAATATTTCTATGGAACTAAGAACCCTTTACAAAACTTTTACCAACAAGATTTGGTAAAAATAGTATAAAATTGATTTTTTTTTACTCAAAACACCTTAAACAAGCTTTTAAAATTCACATCCTTTTGGTTTTTTTGACTTGGTTATTTTCACTTTTACATTGAAAAATGACCATCAGTTGTTCCCATGTATGAGTTTTTGGGATTGTAAATATTAATTTAAATAAATAATTAGTTACAAAACAGTAATGGTGTTACGTTATAGTGAAATGTCACTGCATCATTTCCCAAGCGCTGTGTGGTCTATTAGTCTATTTACGTCAAAAATTTTCTATAATTTAGTACTCGAGAAAACAGGTAAGCTAAAAAATTCCTCCCCTTTAAGTTATTTATTTCGGTTGTATCAGAACATATTGACACCGGTTTTAATGTTGAATAGGTGAATGCAGCCAACGTAGCTCCAACCAAGGTGCATCCTTTAGCAAGGATGGTTACACTAGGTTTTAAAAACTACACCATATATAATAATATTGGACTCTCCGTTACCAATCAAACTGACACTCAAGCACAGCTGATTTCATTAAAACAAAAAGTGAATATTTGGCTATAAACATCTGCTCCTACTGTAACTTGCCAGTAGGTGGTTACATACTGATGTATTGTTAGCTAATATTGACTGCTCCGGGTATCTATTATTGTCCTTAATCACTTAATACGTGATACTCAACCGACTATAATCACCTATCACAGTCGACAAAAAAAATCAAAAACGTAGATATAATGTATCACAAAAAGTTGTAATATAGTAATAATATATCATAATATAATATATAATATATACACCTGTGGTTACCGTATATTATACTGTAGCCACATGAGTAGGCCTACATGTAACAAGGCATATCAGGTTTGACGATGTCGTTGTGACTTAAATCCACTGCAAACGAAAGCAGAAGGATTATTTAATATAACTTGGAACAAAATTAAAGAAAGTAACTCAGTTTTAATAATTAATAAACCAAGTGTCCTCACTGTTACTTCCAACTCACCTCATTTCATTATCGTTGCTCTTTAAAACACTCAATCCTTCAAGAAACTGTGCGAGTAAAACATCATCTTTCTTGAGTTCCGACCTATCTTGCTCTGGTGGTTGCCACTTATCAAACCTTGAACTCATTTTGTAGGCCAAGATTTACAGCAACAAAATTATGTTTATCTCAAATTAACGTTCAAAGTAATGTTGAAAAGTATCATGAAACCATTGAGGTTTCTGTTGATGTTGTTTGTCTCCAAGCAAACACAAAGGAGCTGGAAACGAAAATGAGCAAAGCCTCTAAAAACAATACATCACAACCAGATTTTCCTTTCAGACACATCACCACAAGGTTATAAGTACTCTTTGCAAAACCAAATCATGATTACTCCCTCGATTCGACTCCGTTTTACATTAATATATGTTTATCGCAAATAGGCCAATTTTAATTGTTTTCGTTTCCTTTTTACAGCAAGCGAGGAGAAGCAGGGGCTGGGGACTATGACTGAACGAAGCAACGAAATCATTCCAACAAAATGTACAATCTTCAGAGGAACCATCTTCTGACCATAAACTGATCATCTGTGATAAAGAAATGAATTTGTATCAAGTAATGAACAAAAACATACAGATACAAAAGCTAAAAACTCGGTTAACAAAATACTTAAAAACACAACATCAAAAGACAATTGGTCAAAATTTTATCAACAACATCAAAGACAAAAAAACCCTCAAAGGTTTTGAAATGCAATCACAAAAACTATCAAAGATGCAGTAACTGCAACACCGGATCATCAATAGATAAGTAAACATCCGAACAGCACTCCAGGTGCTAAAATACCCAAATTAACAAGTCAGCAAAGAGAACTACGACTACTGATCCAATGTTGAACAACAGATAATAGAATCAAAGAAATAATTACGTCACGAGAGAAGTAAAATATTACATCAAATATCATCAAAGCCATAAAAATCTGCACATCAGCGAGTGCGAAATGATAGCACCATCCAAACTAGGGAAATCCAAAGTTCTGTGAAAAACCTCAGAGCTCTCGCACAACTGAACACAATCAGAAAAGCACTCATAATAAAACCTGCAGTAATGAAATATATATCATCAAGCGAAAGCGGATTTCAAACCAACAGATGTTCTGCACATACGACATGGTCATAACAGTGGCTAACAGCAAAATATGTCATCACCCAAGATCTCAATGTACAAATCACTGGCATAGACATACTGCATAGCTGCATCTGACACTATTAATTGCAGCAAACTACTCGACATCCTGAGGCATATTGTGCAACAAGATAAACTAAAAGTAGCTAGATTTGTCCTCAGCAACAGTACATTGATAGGGAAGTCAATGGAGGCACTGAACAACACTTTTTTACTGACAACACTCAGAAAGATGGGCTGAGTCCTGTTCTCTTCGTCATCCATCTAGAAAATACCCTGCGTGACTCTTTTAAATCACAAACATGAATGTCTACCATCAGAAATAGCATAAACAAATGATGTAGATATTGTTACCTTTAAAAAAATTCGAAACATGAAAGCCATTTAAAAGAAATTTCACCTTCATCAATTAAATGTTAATGCCAACAAAACAGAATACACAAGCATAGAGAGAAACACAACCAAAGTTGAAGAAAACTGGCGCTCAGTGAAGCAAGTATGATTCCTGATAAGAAAGGATAAAGATGTTCAAAAACACAAAACCCTCTCCACCATCGTACTATCCAAGCTAAATGTAATGTGGAACAGAAGTGACAATATAAAAACACAATTTTTTTACCATCATAAGTAATCAAAAACTAAATGAGATCTACAACGAGAGACCATAATCTCTAACAATATTCGCAGCTAGATGGAAACTATTCGGATACATTCTGAGCAGAAAAAGAATTCCCAGTACATAAAGCAATGATATTCTACTATTGTAGAAACCTCTTCTACAAATTATTTAGGAGAAAAGAACGAACTACCCTTCCCATTTCTCTGGCAAAAGGATCTAGACGTTCTACAGAAATATACATGATCACACATGCTGCAGATGCCTACGACACAAAAATCCGAACGAATTAAGAATATTGACAAAAAGCCTTAGACAGCCACAATTGGAGAAAAATTTCCAAAAAGAAAATAAAGGAAGCTAAGACAGAGAGAACCGTTTGTTTCATCTGCGACACAGCATTAATTCCAGTACGCCAGAACCCCTATAGAGTGCGCAAATCAGTAGCACACTTGAAAATTGGTACTCGTACTTATACTATATCTAAGCGGCCCTAATAACCTGTAAAGAACAGGGATTAGAAAAAGCAAAATGAAAGGTTACAAAGGCAGCCTATGAAATAAAAATCGACACTTGGTAATGTCGATCTGTAGTTCCAGTGCAACAGATTTTGCAAAATCAAAATCCAAAGTTTGTAAATGAATTTTACCTTGGACAACTTTACACCACGAAGAACTAAATTAATTCAAGTAAGTCAGAGCCCCAAAATTTTGGAAATCCTAAAAATAGGACTAGGAACAATCAACGACCAGCAGACGTTTTGAGGTGAGGTGCACGATATGTCAAAGCAGTAAGCATCACAATTGACTGGAAATATTGTGGATGTGGATGCCTTTAATTCCCCCGCCACATATTTCTATCGCTATTTTCTATTCGATGCTATTATGGACTATAATAAAGAAGGAGAAACAAAGAGAGAGTGAGTGTTTATGCGTGTTGCCAAGCCACAGCAACTATACACTAATATGCTTGTTTTTGCTTGAACCTCCTTTTCCTCAGCTTTGATGTCATATGAGCAGGAAGGAATCTGTTAGTTTCATTCCCGCCCTAACATTACTCAGTACTTCTCTGAGGTTCCAATGTTCTCCTACTTGAGGAATGGAACTCCAAATTTTGTAGTTACCGTACAACTGAACAATAGCTTCTCTGAGATTCATATGGTAGGCGAGCAATAAATTATACACGTTCAAGTAAAAATCGACAACCAAATTACCTTAAACCATCGACAGCTTACTATAGTGGAAAATTTAAGAAGGAAAAATAAAAATTTGATGGAAAGCTTGAATAAAAAGCAATCGTTTCTTTACTGGGGGGCGTATTATAGAAGCTCATTCAAACCATCCTTCAAAATTATTTTAGATATGTGTCACAACAGCTACAAGTCTAGGAAAGGCGTGCAAGAAAATAATCGTGACTGTGCAAGAAACAACTCTAAAGTATCTGAGAAAGATTAATTTTATAATAAGAAAAAAGTCATATTATTAGAAAGGAAAATTAAAGCAAACATTTAGTAAAACTGTCAGGAGAAACAAGAAGTGACTATAAGGTTAACAAAGAAAATATGGAAAAATATGGAAGGTAAAAGTGAAATGTAATGAAGAATACCTTATGTATATTAAAGGGAAACAAGGTGGTCGTCACAAACACTTTATACTCTCACACCACAACATAAACGGCTTCAAAAAGAGTAGATAAAATAAAGCATTTTGACGGTATGAGATGTAGAAATTATTACAGCACACTATGGGGATATCAAATGAAACAAGGAACAGTCGGTCAATATCACCTGGGATAGCTCCAGACAAATTAAATGATATTAGGACGTGCAAATTTATTGTTCAAAAGGACGAACAACACTTCATTCTAGGACAAATAACATAAACAATGATCAGTCATCTATAAGCAATTGTCTAGCAGTAAGTTAAAACAGTAGTTGGCTGTTAGTTCCAGACTAGATGTTCTCCAGTGACAAGGATGCTGTGATGTATAGACCTAAATGTCGGACGATCAGCAACGTAATAAAGAAAGAGCTCAGAGCTGCCGAGATAAAGATATCTATTGATTATGTTCAGAATACCATATGCTGATAAGATAACTTACATTTGGAGTTCTACAAATTGCTTATTTAAAGAGAAACTTTATATCGGCTACAAGAAAGACAGAACCAGTCTGTTAGAAAGTTTCTATGCTGATAATTAACTGCATCGCTTGGCATTTAACTGTTGCAACTCCTAAATCATAAGGTGACTTTCAAGTACAATAAAAAAAGTTGACAGTCAACAAAATGTGTTTCTTATGAAAAATGGGAAATATTAAAAACAAATGAAAGGAAAGGGGAATGATATATTTTAATTAACAGAGGTCATAAAAAATTCATTAGCAAGTACTTTTCTTGCTTTACTATGGAAAAACAAAACATCAATTTTTTCTTGATCAATGTATAATATTAAATTAGGGGATAAGTAGGTGGAAAAGCTATTGGATCCAGATTCGTGTAAATAAGAAATGAACATGAACTCAATTTTACAGCTATTTACCTTTATTAAAACTAGCCTCTACAATTAATCTTCCTTGTCTTCCTGTCTTTGCTAGACAGGAACTTCCAGCTGTTAGATTACAAGAACTTGAATCTAAAGATTAGACTTTTACATGTTTTAAATAGTCTTTTTTTCAGTCCACTTGTTACCTATTTTTCTTCTTTCTTTCCCCCTCTTCTGATTCTTGCTCAGTTATTGAAACAATATCAGTCTCTGGTGATAAAACTCTGGAAAAGTATCACAACATCTTTGTCTTTGATGGCTTTAATGCTTTTCACGTGATCATATTGAGTCATTGTAATAGGACTAAAAAACCTGAGACGTTTCTTACAACCTCGCTTTTACCCATGATCATATGGAGCTTGTCGAGTTTCCTAAAAGATTTCTTGATTCAGACTCAAGATATGCTTCTATTTTAGGTCTGTTTTGGACTTCTGTTTCTGTGCCTCGTACTGCTCCATCTTTATCTCTTTTACCATCTGGTGATGATGTTGTTGTAGTGGTCAAGGCCACAAGTCATGTTAACAAGGCACATCATCTCAAGACTTTTTCTAGTCAATAATAGATTTTTCTGATTTATGGTAATATTTCTTGGGCAAATTAGCTTCTGAAGATGCATTTGAGTTCACAAAATGAGAAAAAGTTGGTAATCAAGCACTTGTACACGGTTATACTTACAAAGTCAAACGCCTTACTCCCCCATGGTTCAATGCCTATTGCTCTTCTGCTATTGTTTATTAAAATCATTTTTATGTTGAGGTTCAATGTGATGGAACTAATAAAACTCTGGTTTCTTTTAGACAAAATAGCAACATTTGTAAGAGGGTGATTCCTGATGTTACATCTTGCTATACTGAACGTGTATTTATTGCTTCTATTTTATTGCTAGAATTAAGCTCCGTTTTAAAAATACACCTAACCCTTCTGTAGAACTCTTTTTTAACTTTCTTTCTCATACTGTTGTGTTGGATTCCGTCACTTTCATTAACACCCAAGTATTTATATATTTCTCCAGGTTCAAGTTCTTTAGTGGTTTCATGATCGTTTAATTCTATGTCATTTGACTGTACTAGTTTTCCTTTGTTAAAGGATGTTTTAGCACATTTATCCAATCCAAATGACATATTGATGTCATTACTGAAAGTCTTTACCGTTGCAACAGCCCTTTAAGTTCACTATCATTCTTTTCAAACAACTTTAGATCGTCCATATAAAATAAGTGATCTAAAACTCTACCATTAACTTTGCATCCATAGCCTGCTGCATTAAGCAGTTTTGAGAGTGGGAAAAGGGCGATACAGAAGAGAAGGGGAGACAAAGAGTCTCCTTGGAAGATACCACAATTTATGTTAATGCGATGGGATCTAAAATTTCGTGTTCATGGCTTAAAGAAAGAGCTGTTTTCCACATCCTCATACTACATCGTATGNCCAATCCAAATGACATATTGATGTCATTACTGAAAGTCTTTACCGTTGCAACAGCCCTTTAAGTTCACTATCATTCTTTTCAAACAACTTTAGATCGTCCATATAAAATAAGTGATCTAAAACTCTACCATTAACTTTGCATCCATAGCCTGCTGCATTAAGCAGTTTTGAGAGTGGGAAAAGGGCGATACAGAAGAGAAGGGGAGACAAAGAGTCTCCTTGGAAGATACCACAATTTATGTTAATGCGATGGGATCTAAAATTTCGTGTTCATGGCTTAAAGAAAGAGCTGTTTTCCACATCCTCATACTACATCGTATGAAATTGACGATTACTGGAGAGACTTTGCACAGCTCAAGTGATTTCAAAATCTGGCTATGTGGAACGCTGTCAAAAGCCTTACTGTAATCAATCCATGCTACACTTAGGTTTCTATGCGTCGATCTACAGCTTTCCAAAACCATCTTGTCTATGAGTAGCTCTACACCCATAGGACCAACGTTTACTGCCTTTTTGCTCTTCGAGAAATAAGTTATTTGCTTCAAGAAACGAGTAAGTTTGATCGGTAAGAATTGAGGTAAGTAATTTGTATGTAGTACTTAAACAGGTAATTGGTCTGTAGTTTTTTGGGTTTTTTGTCTCACTGGTTTTCGGTAATAGATATGTATTGCCTTCAGCAAGCCACTGCGGACATTTTTCGAGATTACTGAGGAATTGTGAAAGTTGTTGCGCCATAATGTCATTAGAGGAGTAAAGACAATTCAACCAGAAATTATTGAATTTATCAACACCTGGAAATTTCCATTTCTGTACTTTGCTCAGGGCACTCGACCTCTTCAGTTGTAATATCATTCCATTTCTGTACAGGAATGTCTGCATTTGATGACTCAACTTCTTTAATCCATTTAGCTTTTTCATTGTGAGGCTGTTCCTTACTTCCAAAACTGCTCGACTACTTCAATCTCCGGTACTTCAATGAATTTAATTCCTTCTTTATCTGCTTCCCTATAAAGCGTCTTAAGGTTTGTCTTAAAAGTGTTATTTTGTCTATAGAACTTTACTCATTTCTCAAATCTTTGAATCCTTTTCACTTTCGCCTGCATCTACGGCTTTACAATCTCCTTGATTTCACTTGTATCATCCGTATTTAGCTTATATTTCCTTTAGAGTTTGCGACATATTCTACTTTTAACAATTTTTCCTCTATGAAGTTCCGGTAACACAGAAAGTTCCCCTCGCATGCCTTCTATTTTGTTTTTAATTTAACCCTCCATTTAGGTTTTTTTCTTACATATTGTCTACTTTTCTTTATCTTTGCTCCACATTCAGAGGTAATAGTTTTCGCAGCTGCATATATTAATTGGTTTAAATCACTTGGGTCTAAGTCGTGGTCTTTCAATCCTAAAATCATCTTTAGTGCCTCATTACACATTCTAATGTTCTTATTGATCTTTTTTCTGTTTTGAATTTTTGGGAGGGATTCCCTATCACTCATTTCAGTAAACTTAACTTTAGTATATTCTTTGAGTATGTTAGAGCGTATCATTTCAATATGACTTAGTTCCAACTCAGTAAATGGCAAATTCATACCTGCCTCAGTATTATCATTTCTCGGTATTTCAGTCTTAATCACTTTAACTCTAGTATTTTCATTTTCTTCCCAGACATCTCTATTCACATTTTCTGGTACCTCAACATTATCTTCAATTAAATTCTCTGTACTATTTAATGAGCTCTCTTAGCTGTCATCATGGACAGTTTCTTTAAACAGGTTTTATTCCATATCAGTGAGTCTTTTATTTTTTATGATGTCACGACGGACATTTGCTAGTCTAATTGCATTAAAATACGGTCTAATATTTTCATTACGCGCTCTCCATATATAAAAAGTTCTTAATGTGCAGCTGATTTCAAGTGGGTTTTCTAATGCCAGGTAGTAGGAATAAATTACTTCCTTATAATCATCTCTACTCCATTTGATACCTTTTTCTTTTTTCTTTACGTTTGTTTGCGATGTTGTCTCAGTTGGGTTCAAGTTAGGAATATCCTGGTTTAAATTTCCAGACAGAGTTGCCTTAGATGAGTTAGTTTCAGTCACCAATTTTTCGAACCCAGCAGGCTGATTTCTCCTTGTGGGACGCGCTCCTTGGTTATCCGCACGACGAGCCATGTGGGATGTATTTCTTCTAGTAATCATTTATAATTTCATTAAAGTTGCATTTTATCCCTTCTGCCATTGTTATTGCCATTATTAAAGAAGGCTGATGCATATTATAAACGGACGGAAATTGACATTCATTGGTCACGTCCTGCGCAGCGAGCACCTCACCAAGCTACTGCTCACTGGGATGGTACACGGACCTAGAGGAAAGGGCCGACCCAAGACACGCTACTCAGACTCTATGAGGAAGATTTGTGGCAGTTCGATGGCGGATGCTGCGAGGATGGCTCAGGACCGAGAGAAGTGGAGAAACATGGTGCAGAGGGCCACGGCGGGTCGAACACGACCAATCCGTTGATGATGATGA
>RDPX01000238.1:383481-403665 GCA_003991215.1 Morbakka virulenta | reverse complement strand
TTGTCCCAATCGTCGTGGGAAGCTTAGGAGTGGTGACGAAGCGCTAGGAGCGCAGTTTGAAAGAGTTGGGCATCCCTGATGTCTTGGGTGGACTCCAAACATCTACCATCATTGGAACTACCAACATATTGAGGAAGGTGCTTAACCTCTAAAGCTACTGGTCGGTAGCCGGGGTTAAGTTTTCTCGTCCGACAGGTGAATACCATCTCCCTGTGCGGGCTGTCATGCTGGACACGAACTTTGTTATTATTATTATTATTATCTTATATGGCTTTAGATACTGGCTGAAGGAGTTACCACCATTACCTACAAACTGATTGGCCAATCATAGAAAATGGCTAAAGGCAAGCAGTATTTCCTCTCCTTGTTCGTAGCACCCACCTTAATACCATAAAAATCCCAAGCAATGATGTCTTTTAGGTGAGGCTGACCTTCCCATCCATTTTCAGATTTTCTACATAAGACTTAAAACCTTTCGTTATGCTGTCAAATGCCCCAACAATCCTGGAATAGCTTTAACCTTTTTTATTTTCCAAATTCTCTCAATTTCCCTTTTCAGGTTCTCGTATTTTTCAAATTTTTCTTTTCTTTATCATACATTCTACAGTCAGCAGGAACCGGACATCAACAGTAACATACGTTTTACTTTAAAATGAAAATGTCTGGTCTTCGGGCATCAGTCATATTATCACACTGTATGATCAAGTCCCAAAGGATCTTATCAAATTTGTTTTCAATCACTCCTGGATTATGCTGGTACTATTTTTCAGCTTTTTCACAGGGCAAGTTCTTTACACTCACAAACAATGTGACAGATGTTTACGCCTATTTCTCCACACATTCTACACAATGTGTTGTCTTTTCACCTTTAACATTCGTTATCTGAACAACACCCTCGCAACTCGTAAAACTCTATCCAAATGGAGCTTCAGTCTATCGTCTCGCCGTTTCTGTTTTGAGGCAGATATTCTTCTTCATAATGTCGCCGATTGCAAAACGTACCTCAAAAAGTTTGGTATGCTTACTTGGCGATAGAACTCAGCATCGTATCAGGACAATATCCTTCCGGACCATCCCCAGGACAAAATCCCTTCACCAATTTTGTTCTTGGCTATATGGACTTGAACCTCCACGAAAGGGTTATGCTGACTGCAACCAACACATAGCTACATTAATTGGACAATGTGACGAGCGTAATAACTTCAACTATCTTCGAGGTATACCCTATCAAATAGGTTTGTAAAAATGATATACAATAAAGTATGGTAAAGTTGAATGAAGATTATGAACTACAGTACAGTTAGTTTTACTTGGACTTACTACGTAAAACACTGTGACAGGATTATCCAGGGAGATTTTGTCCTACAAAAGGTATTATCCGGGGGATTTTTCCGAGGGGTTATTGTTCTGGATTTTCTTACTTCAGTTAACTGTCATGCTTCTTTTATTTGTGAATACAATATGAATGGCAATGACGATATCTTTTAAGTTACCCAAAACAGCACCATTAATCAAACATTGATAGATCACAAGAAAGTAGTCTTCTTCCCAATACACATAAAAAGTGCTCATAAAAAATCTCCTTCCATTTTCAAACTTGAACTGTACTCATATTGTAAAAGTTATGAAAGCTGTGGCAAAAACTGGTGGAAACTTCGTATCGTCTAGACAATTCTGAGGTGCAAGCTCTAAAATATTTAATTGGCAGAATGTTGAAAATTCAGAACTTTAGGGACTCAAAGGCAGTCATAGATTTAAGAGCCTCATGATGTCATGAGTCGCAAGCTTTTTCTGAGCTACATTTCGAGAGATACTTCTCCCATCGTCAGGCTTAAACGTAGCCCAGAAAAAGCTTACGATTCATAACAGGATAAAGCTCTCACATCTATAGGAGTATGTTGGTGTCAAAACGTGAGGTAGCATCCTATTACATAGAGTTGTCATAGTGAATAATGTGTTAGAATGTGCATTAGTGTATTTATGCATGTGTTTTAAGCTTTTATGGCTGCCAATGCTTGCTATTGTAATGACAAAACCTTTAACGTAACTATGGTGACATTGTTAGTAGTGTATTGCAAAGAAAGGAGATAGCGCACCGGAGGGGTGGGGGATCCAGTTTTAAACAAGATTAAATTAGATGTTCAATTAAGGGAGAAATATGTATTTTGAATATGGGTTTGTTATATAAGCTTCCATTACATTTTTTAAAAAATTAAAGCTCTCGACAAAAAAAGAGAGACTGTTTTAAACATCTACGTAGATCTCTTGCAACTCGTGGTTAGGAAAAATTACCTTTTTAGCATATTTTTAGCCTTTTAGCATATTGATATTGATAATGAAGGTTGACAACAACAGAACAAAATTCAATATTCGTTTTATTTCTCTTTTCTTGTATTATTAATTACACTAAGTAGGACCTTACAGGCGCTTCTTAGAAAATGGTTACAAAACGGGTCCTTGATGTCACGGAAGTTACTTCAGATTTGCGAGCAAAAAAAACGGAAACAAAAAAAATTACCCTCAGAAAGTTTCTCTTTGACCTTGGATCTTTGGAGGTCAAAGTTGTATTTAAATGGCGACTGATAAGAGTAGGTTCCATGCTACAGCTCTTTTTGGGTACAAGCGATTACAATGGTAATTTATCAGTGTTCGAAAAGTATCCAGGTAACAAAAGTGAAAAGATTCGGAAAAAATGAATTCTGATGGAGAAATTCTTCGACTGTTGGCGCATGACAATTCTCTGATTTTAGTCTTCATAAATAAATAACTCCAAGGCTTGTATAAAATATCAAGTACATATCGTTTCCTGCAAATTTCTATTTCTATGACTTTAAAAAAACTAGTTCTTTGCAGAAAAATATCCAGAGTTTCAAAGGGTTCCTAAGATCGAGTTTCGAACAAATGAAAACCCTAGTATCTTAATTAATCATATCCTTACGGACGTAAGGTGAAAATACCTCCGGTGTTTTCTTTCTTTGCTCTAAAGTGTCTTCTTTCGTAGGGACCATTAGCTGTACAAAAACCTTTACCTTAAGCTGTTATCCTTCACTTTTACCTTTAATTTGTAATAAATCTGGTTCCTGTTCTCAGCATCTCTTCGGTTTTTATATTTTCGATGAAGTTTCTTTACATTTATTGATGCAATTTTAACTCAAAGAGAAAAGATGTGGTACACCTTATTACAAATGCTGGCCCTTACCATATATAATTCTTCAGCTGTAATGGCCATACTAAACATCTACAGTGCACAATGTTTCGACTCTTGACTCGGGTAGTTGCAGGATGTCGGCAACAAGTGTAGTACAAATGATATAGACAAACTCTAGTATAATTGTACCATAAAAGATAAAAGATGGAATGTTTGGGCTAATATCTTCATAAATAACATGGGCACGCTAAATCCTCACGTCTGTTTCATGTCCCAGCAACAAATGTTGTTGATACTGGAAATATCGGCATTAAGATAGGACGTTTCAAAGTATTAAGTTTACATTTATGTGCAAGTTCAGCTGAGCATATATAATGATAAGAAATATCAAACCATCTGAACCATTTAGTGAACACAGCCATCAAAAATTCGGCTATGAGGAGACAACTTTTTGCTCGACGCTTGTTAGCTCTCAACGTAGAGCAGATAACGGCCGGTAAATATGCCTGTTTCCACATCCCATTTGAACTTTTTAATCAAAAAATCAGGAAGGATGTTTCTCAGCATGTATTGGTTTATTTACTGTGATGGTTAATGAAACAAGAGCTGGAGCGCACTGCTCTCCCACTTTGGCAAAAACAAAGGTTTTCGAAGCAACAACAACCAAATTAGTCCAACCTGGCAAATATATAAGACAGCTGTAGCCGTCTTAATCTGCACTGTATCAAAGAGGTCTTTAAACTCAAAATATACTCGTGATAATAAAATTCAATTGGAAAATCTCCTATATTCCCTGCTTTTTTTTCATGACTGTTACTTAGTATGGTATAAAACGGATGAAACTATTCTTGAGCTGGTAAACGTTGCATTCTATTGAATGACAACTTCGGTGATGATATTTCCATAACTCAAATTCAAGATTCATCTCTAATTCGTAAGACATTGCTAAGTTGATCACAGTTTCTTATTTTCTCTCTCAATATTGTAACCTAAAAAAAATTAAGTAAAAATAGCAATGTTATCAGGAATCCACAAATTCTAGCAACGAATATTTTGTACAATTGATATATAATCAAGCCAACAATGTAATTTTATTAATTTTGCAATATATTTCAAAGTTAATACTTCATCTTCTGGCTACAAAGTAAAAATATAAAAACAGTAAAACTGCTGAATTTCCCATCACATATCAACATCTATCTACAATATACACAGCTAAAGCGAAATGTAACACAGTGAATTCAAATCTTCAATCTTTTTGAACAAACTATGATAACTGAGAAACCTCCCTTGAGGGACCTTATTGACCAGTTAAATTTTTATGACTAATTCGCGGCTTTTGTACTCATCCTTTGTATTTAATGTTGGTTTTATTTCCGGAATGAGCAATGCCTCTATTGTCATTAACTTGTATTCCGACTTAGTCGACTTTGCTATTATTTCTGCATGATTGATTGATAGCTCCACGTTACACATTTTAAAATGCTGTCCCACGCCTTTATACTTATGCTCTTTTACAAGGGTTAGCAGATGTCGGGTAGTTTGCCCCACATAACACGACAGGAATCGCGAACACGTAATTTTATATACTAAACTGCTTTGCAAAGGTTTTTACACGGGTACTTTTAATGATGGTAGAACTGTTTTGATTTTCTTAATCGTAGAGACAATTTTGCACGGTGCCTAAATGCGTTTCATCAATAGGTAAATGCAATACAGATGTAAACAAATGAAGATATTTCTAAACACATACTGTCCATACACGTACTCATAAACAGGTTTATACACACAGAGAAGCAAAAATATACGCATAAATCAGGATCTACATACGTAACTTCATAAATATTTTTCATCTACTTAAATATTATAGCTCTGTTCTTGGAAGGTTTAGCACTCTCAGTGCAGATAAGCATGTAACTGGTATATAAACACTCTTGGAAAATTTAACAGCAGAGCACTCTTTTGTGTATTTGCAGGCACTATGAAAACGTTAAATACGAATATTTACTAAAAAATATCCCTGCTTAGAGTAAGTACTCCAACCAATCGGTCCTGATAGAAAAAATCAAAAGCGCTGTAAAACGAATGCGTTTGAGCGCAATTTTCACTTAAAAATAGAGATAAACCTGACGAAATAAAAGATGATAATGAATATGGTGACAGTTACGGATTTAAAACCTTAAATGTACCTAAACAAGTTAAAGAGCTCCAACCTTTGGAAAACGATTCGTTCAAATTAGTCAACCTCAAAAACTTTCTGAACAAATTTAACTAATCCCATCCCAAAATTAATTAGGATATAAGGAAATAAGGAACTCCCTAACTATTTTTGTATTGGGGGTCAAAGCTAATAACATTTATGGAATGAGCCGAGAATCCTATAACAAATTAATAATAAAAAACCAAGCAAACATACAGGAAAGCCCCGCCAAAAATGGAGACTGTGATAAATACAGAAGCAAAATCCATCGTCGACCGTGTTAATTGCTTCGCTCGAACTCAACCGCACGTTACCTTAAAGGACCACAAAGACAACTTTGCCAATAACCCAAAGTCCCAACATGAAGACTGTGATAAATACAGAAGCAAAATCCATCGTCGACCGTGTTAATTGCTTCGCTCGAACTCAACCGTACGTTACCTTAAAGGACCACAAAGACAACTTTGCCAATAACCCAAAGTCCCAACATGGGGACTGTGATAAATACAGAAGCAAAATCCATCGTCGACCGTGTTAATTGCTTCGCTCGAACTCAACCGCACATTACCTTAAAGGACCACAAAGACAACTTTGCCAATAACCCAAAGTCCCAACATGGGGACTGTGATAAATACAGAAGCAAAATCCATCGTCGACCGTGTTAATTGCTTCGCTCGAACTCAACCGCACATTACCTTAAAGGACCACAAAGACAACTTTGCCAATAACCCAAAGTCCCAACATGGGGACTGTGATAAATACAGAAGCAAAATCCATCGTCGACCGTGTTAATTGCTTCGCTCGAACTCAACCGCACATTACCTTAAAGGACCACAAAGACAACTTTGCCAATAACCCAAAGTCCCAACATGGGGACTGTGATAAATACAGAAGCAAAATCCATCGTCGACCGTGTTAATTGCTTCGCTCGAACTCAACCGCACATTACCTTAAAGGACCACAAAGACAACTTTGCCAATAACCCAAAGTCCCAACATGGGGACTGTGATAAATACAGAAGCAAAATCCATCGTCGACCGTGTTAATTGCTTCGCTCGAACTCAACCGCACATTACCTTAAAGGACCACAAAGACAACTTTGCCAATAACCCAAAGTCCCAACATGGGGACTGTGATAAATACAGAAGCAAAATCCATCGTCGACCGTGTTAATTGCTTCGCTCGAACTCAACCGCACATTACCTTAAAGGACCACAAAGACAACTTTGCCAATAACCCAAAGTCCCAACATGGGGACTGTGATAAATACAGAAGCAAAATCCATCGTCGACCGTGTTAATTGCTTCGCTCGAACTCAACCGCACATTACCTTAAAGGACCACAAAGACAACTTTGCCAATAACCCAAAGTCCCAACATGGGGACTGTGATAAATACAGAAGCAAAATCCATCGTCGACCGTGTTAATTGCTTCGCTCGAACTCAACCGCACATTACCTTAAAGGACCACAAAGACAACTTTGCCAATAACCCAAAGTCCCAACATGGGGACTGTGATAAATACAGAAGCAAAATCCATCGTCGACCGTGTTAATTGCTTCGCTCGAACTCAACCGCACATTACCTTAAAGGACCACAAAGACAACTTTGCCAATAACCCAAAGTCCCAACATGGGGACTGTGATAAATACAGAAGCAAAATCCATCGTCGACCGTGTTAATTGCTTCGCTCGAACTCAACCGCACATTACCTTAAAGGACCACAAAGACAACTTTGCCAATAACCCAAAGTCCCAACATGGGGACTGTGATAAATACAGAAGCAAAATCCATCGTCGACCGTGTTAATTGCTTCGCTCGAACTCAACCGCACATTACCTTAAAGGACCACAAAGACAACTTTGCCAATAACCCAAAGTCCCAACATGGGGACTGTGATAAATACAGAAGCAAAATCCATCGTCGACCGTGTTAATTGCTTCGCTCGAACTCAACCGCACATTACCTTAAAGGACCACAAAGACAACTTTGCCAATAACCCAAAGTCCCAACATGGGGACTGTGATAAATACAGAAGCAAAATCCATCGTCGACCGTGTTAATTGCTTCGCTCGAACTCAACCGCACATTACCTTAAAGGACCACAAAGACAACTTTGCCAATAACCCAAAGTCCCAACATGGGGACTGTGATAAATACAGAAGCAAAATCCATCGTCGACCGTGTTAATTGCTTCGCTCGAACTCAACCGCACATTACCTTAAAGGACCACAAAGACAACTTTGCCAATAACCCAAAGTCCCAACATGGGGACTGTGATAAATACAGAAGCAAAATCCATCGTCGACCGTGTTAATTGCTTCGCTCGAACTCAACCGCACATTACCTTAAAGGACCACAAAGACAACTTTGCCAATAACCCAAAGTCCCAACATGGGGACTGTGATAAATACAGAAGCAAAATCCATCGTCGACCGTGTTAATTGCTTCGCTCGAACTCAACCGCACATTACCTTAAAGGACCACAAAGACAACTTTGCCAATAACCCAAAGTCCCAACATGGGGACTGTGATAAATACAGAAGCAAAATCCATCGTCGACCGTGTTAATTGCTTCGCTCGAACTCAACCGCACATTACCTTAAAGGACCACAAAGACAACTTTGCCAATAACCCAAAGTCCCAACATGGGGACTGTGATAAATACAGAAGCAAAATCCATCGTCGACCGTGTTAATTGCTTCGCTCGAACTCAACCGCACATTACCTTAAAGGACCACAAAGACAACTTTGCCAATAACCCAAAGTCCCAACATGGGGACTGTGATAAATACAGAAGCAAAATCCATCGTCGACCGTGTTAATTGCTTCGCTCGAACTCAACCGCACATTACCTTAAAGGACCACAAAGACAACTTTGCCAATAACCCAAAGTCCCAACATGGGGACTGTGATAAATACAGAAGCAAAATCCATCGTCGACCGTGTTAATTGCTTCGCTCGAACTCAACCGCACATTACCTTAAAGGACCACAAAGACAACTTTGCCAATAACCCAAAGTCCCAACATGAAGACTGTGATAAATACAGAAGCAAAATCCATCGTCGACCGTGTTAATTGCTTCGCTCGAACTCAACCGCACATTACCTTAAAGGACAACAAAGACAACTTTGACAATAACCCAAAGTCCCAACATGGGGACTGTGATAAATACAGAAGCAAAATCCATCGTCGACCGTGTTAATTGCTTCGCTCGAACTCAACCGCACATTACCTTAAAGGACCACAAAGACAACTTTGCCAATAACCCAAAGTCCCAACATGGGGACTGTGATAAATACAGAAGCAAAATCCATCGTCGACCGTGTTAATTGCTTCGCTCGAACTCAACCGTACGTTACCTTAAAGGACCACAAAGACAACTTTGCCAATAGCCCCAAGTCCCAACATATCAAGGCAACCAAAAGTGGATCAGACGAAGTGTGTAAAAAAAATTACAGAGCACACCAATTCGCAGCTGGTAAACAGTAAAGAGTCAATCAGTGAGTTAGTACGGACCAAACAGTCCATTGGTTTCAAGATATAACCAACAAACCCTTATGAACATTCACTCAATTAGTAAATATATCTTGTACATGTACCTTAAGATCGCAGAGGATGCATAAAACATGTAGTAGCATAAAACAGTAGTTAATTTTCATGTACTTAAAAAAAACAACAGAGCTTCTGAGACAACTCTCTGGCCATATTGCCGGAGCAAACACAGCTTAAAGAGTTACTGTGGGATCCTGTCAGAGTGCTCAAAGTACGCATGCGCAGTGAGCATTTGGATTACGCTAACAACATATATATATATATATATATATATATATATATATATATATATATATATATAAGTATGCATTTGTGATTATGCTATTTTGTCCATCTCATTACAAACTAATTTTAAAAAATTACAGAGAGGTGACGTAAATGAAATTAATCAAGAAAACCAATGTAAATAAAATTTTTTAGTAAAACACACACACACACATCTATATATATATTTTTTTTTTCATGCTACTGCGTCAATAGGTAACCTATGTCTGCGTCTCAAGTCCGGACCATGACTTCAGAGGCGCAGAACACAGCGCAAGATTGACGCAGTGCCCAAAAGTGCTGAAATTTGAGCACTTACAGCGATGTTAGGGATCTGCAATGTTTCGAATGCTTCGAATTATAAATATATATAAAATATATATATGCATGTCGTTTCTAAGATTGTGACACCACAGCCGGAGGCCGTAGTGGGACTAAGCTTCTACTGTCTAAAAATTGCTCCCAATGGCATTGGTCTCAAATGGCTTCTGACAACAAGACCCAGTGATTTGACTGCAAGGATGGCTTAGCTATTCGCTGGGGGAAACTGCTCCTACTGAAAGAGGAAAAGGTAAAAGGCGAGTCTCTGGCGCCCTAAAACTAAAGACGTTTCGTCAGCCTAAGTAAGCTGTTCACCGAGGAGACAAAAGACCCCGATTCAAAGCCTACGTTGCCCTGTGGCTATACTCATTCATGAAAAAACCCATCAGAAATAAACCTCGTGGAAAACTTCTGGTTGCGGAAGAATGGGAGCATATACTAAAAGAACTGAGAGGTATCATCCATGGGAAAGCGGGATATATAACTTGATTATGCGATCACTAATATTTGTAAGGGATTCCATATGATCAATCAAGCAATAATATTGTTACAATATGACCCCTGCCGCCCACATGTAGATTTGACAGTGTGCCTCTAACTGATCAGATCACCACACGTCACCACTTCTTTAAAGCCTTAGGTTTACCAGAAATGTGAATGAAAGATAAAGGAGTCACAAGAGGACATGTGGACATTAATAGACTGTAATTGAAAAACATTTGTACAAGACTTGTAGCATTCGAACCCCTCGAACCCCCCAACCCTCCGCTTATGTCCTTATGACAAGCCAAAACAACATGACCGGTAATGGTTTGGGCTGAAAGTTTTGCATCAGATTCATATCTCAAAGATGAGCTCTCACGACCTCGAATAAGGAGCTTATCTGGAGCTAAAAAGCTTTGTTAAGAATTGGAAATGACCAACTGGAACATCTTTTCATCGAAGACTGAAGCACGAAGTTACATGGAGTTACTTTCGTTCTGTGCATGCTCGCCTTATCGATTAAAGTATTAAAAGTTTAAAAGTATTATTCAAGTTGTTGAATCACAAGTCTGTTCACTGGTCGGAAAGTGTATTAAAAAGTACCTTCAATACGAAGATTTTGACAACTACTTTAAAATTATGGAACATTCTAAAAGGACTCGAAATTATGCCAATTTATTAAGATCAATAAAACTAGAAGTTGCTAGATCTAGTTTTTATTATGGTGGAGCTAAGCTATTTAATAATATGCCACTTGAAGATAGAAGACCCTTTTTATCTTCATCTTGATCGAAATTTGAAGGCTTTTAATTTTATATAGTTTTTAATCAGTTCTTCTTATATCTTNATAGGTAACCTATGTCTGCGTCTCAAGTCCGGACCATGACTTCAGAGGCGCAGAACACAGCGCAAGATTGACGCAGTGCCCAAAAGTGCTGAAATTTGAGCACTTACAGCGATGTTAGGGATCTGCAATGTTTCGAATGCTTCGAATTATAAATATATATAAAATATATATATGCATGTCGTTTCTAAGATTGTGACACCACAGCCGGAGGCCGTAGTGGGACTAAGCTTCTACTGTCTAAAAATTGCTCCCAATGGCATTGGTCTCAAATGGCTTCTGACAACAAGACCCAGTGATTTGACTGCAAGGATGGCTTAGCTATTCGCTGGGGGAAACTGCTCCTACTGAAAGAGGAAAAGGTAAAAGGCGAGTCTCTGGCGCCCTAAAACTAAAGACGTTTCGTCAGCCTAAGTAAGCTGTTCACCGAGGAGACAAAAGACCCCGATTCAAAGCCTACGTTGCCCTGTGGCTATACTCATTCATGAAAAAAACCCATCAGAAATAAACCTCGTGGAAAACTTCTGGTTGCGGAAGAATGGGAGCATATACTAAAAGAACTGAGAGGTATCATCCATGGGAAAGCGGGATATATAACTTGATTATGCGATCACTAATATTTGTAAGGGATTCCATATGATCAATCAAGCAATAATATTGTTACAATATGACCCCTGCCGCCCACATGTAGATTTGACAGTGTGCCTCTAACTGATCAGATCACCACACGTCACCACTTCTTTAAAGCCTTAGGTTTACCAGAAATGTGAATGAAAGATAAAGGAGTCACAAGAGGACATGTGGACATTAATAGACTGTAATTGAAAAACATTTGTACAAGACTTGTAGCATTCGAACCCCTCGAACCCCCCAACCCTCCGCTTATGTCCTTATGACAAGCCAAAACAACATGACCGGTAATGGTTTGGGCTGAAAGTTTTGCATCAGATTCATATCTCAAAGATGAGCTCTCACGACCTCGAATAAGGAGCTTATCTGGAGCTAAAAAGCTTTGTTAAGAATTGGAAATGACCAACTGGAACATCTTTTCATCGAAGACTGAAGCACGAAGTTACATGGAGTTACTTTCGTTCTGTGCATGCTCGCCTTATCGATTAAAGTATTAAAAGTTTAAAAGTATTATTCAAGTTGTTGAATCACAAGTCTGTTCACTGGTCGGAAAGTGTATTAAAAAGTACCTTCAATACGAAGATTTTGACAACTACTTTAAAATTATGGAACATTCTAAAAGGACTCGAAATTATGCCAATTTATTAAGATCAATAAAACTAGAAGTTGCTAGATCTAGTTTTTATTATGGTGGAGCTAAGCTATTTAATAATATGCCACTTGAAGATAGAAGACCCTTTTTATCTTCATCTTGATCGAAATTTGAAGGCTTTTAATTTTATATAGTTTTTAATCAGTTCTTCTTATATCTTTTATTATATTCTACAAGACAAACATTGATAACAGTATTTATGTAAATATGTAAATAACTGAAGCTTTTATCCTGTATAAATATTCGTAAATAAATAAATAAATAAATAAATTTTACTGCTATTTAAAAACAGGATCTTAGTGATACCTGTAATGTGCGTGTCATGCGAAGTGCAAACATGAACGAAGAAAGTCCCTTATTGTGCAGTCACAATTACACCCTGCACACCCAGTACTCCAGTACAAAATTACATTCCAAGACAAAGAAAAAAGAAGACTAATACCTCTGTTTTAAATTCCTCAACTGATTTCCAATACTTTAAAACAATGTGAATCTGTGATTTCAAAACACTAAACGTATCAAGTACATCTTTAGCGCCCTAGTGAAGAGTGAAAAATAGTGACGCATAAATAAAGATAACAGAGATCATTTTTTATCAAATGCCGTTTAAAACGTAAACATACAACTGCGTCTACTGATAGTATAATACCTATTATTACAAATACTATCACAATTACAACTATTACTATAACTGTCACTATTACCAGTACTACAGCTAATATTACTTTTACTATAACAACTACTGTTATTATATCTATTACTATTACTAAAACTATTACAACTACTATTATTATATCTATTACTATTACTAATACTATTACAACTACTATTACTATTACCATTACTATTACTATTACTACTACTCTTTCTATTACTTTTACTATTACTATTACTATTACTACTATCATTGCTACTACTATTACTACTACTATTACTATTACTATTACTATTACCATTACTACTATCATTGCTACTACTTTTACTACTACTATTACTATTACTATTACTATTATCATTACTATTATTAATATCGAGCGGTTATACACCATCTAGTGGTGGGTGGTAAAAACCAGCATTCAACGCCCAGCAACAAACAAGTAAAGTTGTATTCGGGCACATGTCTTGTAGCCACAAGAGTGAGACAAAATAGATAACCAAAAAAATAATAAAATAACAACATCAGGTAATGTTGCTAAAGTTGATAGAATTTTTACATTCGTGGTAAACGAATTATTATTTATGCGGAAACGTATACTTCGTAAACACATAACGGTTGCTTCTCTTGGTGTCATTTCCGACTTTACAGCAAAATAATCTACAAAAGTGATAATGCAAAACAAATACAAAGTACTTTTATTATAATTACTTGTTCCCGTTATGAGTGACGAGTGTTTACCTGTCGGAGTGAGTTAAAGATGTCATCTTACACGATAAAAAATGTGCAATACTTTCACACTGATTACAGTACGAGGCCTTGTGGTGTTAAAAGATTGGTATTTAATCAGTGCAACAATCATCTGGCTTTGGTACTTGCCTCAATATATTTCTCTCAGATAAAAAAAATTCATTTTTATCTTAAATCCTCTCAAAAAGCAAAGGACTTTCTCATATTGGTACTCATAACAAAAAAAAAGATCATACAAATTTTAATTAGAATCAGTTGTGTTTTTGCAGAGGAGAGATATTATTTTAATGAACTTAGATATTTCTAGCAGAGTAACAATGTACGTGTATAAGATTTTGCCACGATTTCTTTTGGTGATGAATCCTATGACTCAGTTCGAGCTCCAAGCAAGTGTATGGAAGTACTGCAATTGTTTACTTCGTTATAAGTGGCATACTACTACATTTGTACATGTTTTTGGAGGCAGAATTGGGAAAGGAAAGAAATCAATCAAAATAAAAAGATTAAGAAGAACAACGAAATAAAATCAAATAAGAAAAGTAACCTTTTGCGCTTAAGTGGCTTCAAAGCTTTACTTAGGGTGAAACATCTACAAATGAGTAACACGGAAACACTTATCACGGTAAAAAAATTAATGTAGCATTACCTCTTTGGGTAAAACGATTTCCATGACGTCAACAACATTACCAAACAGTGTCAATGCTGCATTTGTATACTGGCTATATGCTTTTTCTTCCTCCTTTTCTTCGTTTTCGCCTGGTGTCATCTCTTTCTTCCCTTCCCCATTTTTACCATTTACGTTTTCATTTACTTGCGACTCGGTGATTTCTTGCAGCACTTCGAGGGCCAAAATCATTTTCGTTATCAGTGCTGTCTCTGAAACAAATCAGATTACAATGATATCCATTACTCTCCTTACAAGAATGATAATGGTCACAGATAAAAGTACACACATGTCAACTGATACACAACATCGATGGCTGTGCTTCGGTGTCACTGTAAATATTGGGTCTTTTTCAAAAAAACTGCGACTTTCCTGTCATAGTTACAAAGAAAATAACGAGCTTGATGCCCAGAATTGTTCAACAGCTCATTCTTGCCAAGTGAGGAGATACAATGGGCTTTGAATATCTTACATCCTTCCGCAAATTTGATTCCAAGCACTAAAGAACAAAACACAACAAACACAATGCAGGTATGACACCACTCTTCAAAACAACTCGATCCCTGTCACCAAAAAGGTCTGCACTGTTGAAAACAAGGAACCTGGTAGAAGGTATCCTGGGTAAGGTGCATCAGTTAATCATTGATAAATGTATCATGGAAGAAATAAAGCAATATCATAGGAATCTTGAAATTGCATTTTACAATTACAAGAAGGCCTATAATAAAGTACACGACGACTGGATGTTGAAAGTGTACCACTGGATCGGCATACCAAAAAAAGTGATAACATTGATATGGCAGTTAATGGAAAAGTGGAAAACAAGACTGGAGATGTGGAGTAAAGGGGTAACAAGTAGATGGATCGACATCTTGTGCGGGTACCTGCAAGGGGACAGCTTTTCGCCAGTTGGTTTTTGTATCTTGGAAATACCAGTATGTTTACTGTTCCAACACAGTTATGACTACAGAATGGGCCTTCATGGGAGTAGAGACATCAGTTGAACACTTAGCCTCTTTGTAGATGACCTAAAGCAGTATGAAGAAAATCACTCAACTCTTAAAGACGTGAACAACATTATTGTACAGGCGAGATTGAAGCATGTTACGGAGTATAAAAGTTTGCTGAAATTGTATTGGAACGAGGCAAAATATGAGAGGCGAAGGATTGCCGGCGCGAGAAGAGCGAATGAATGTTTTGGATCCAGACCAAATCCAAATATTTAAGTTCCTTGGAATAGAGCAAACGGATAGGTTAAGAACCAAGAAAGTGTTTGAGCAGGTTAAGAGAGCCCGCATGATTATAAACAACAACTTGAGTGATGTCCGTCTACTGCGTACAATTAATCCAAAAGTAATTTCAGCGGCAGCGTACCCAATGAATGTGTGCAAGTTCAATAATGAAGAGTTAAAGGAACAAGATCAAATAACAAAGAGATAAATAGCAGCAAATCATATATTGGGCAAGCACGCAAGTGACGGAAGAGAGTACACAAAGAGAGAGGACGGAAGACATAAGATAGTCAAGTCCGTAAGGGATGTTTGCCAAGAAAGGAAACTCAGAGTTGCTTGTTATATGGATTGCTTGACAAATAACTAGGTTAAAGTTGCTTGGAGGAGAGAAATATTGAAGGAGGAGAATACATTTGTGATGAACAATGAAGGCAATGGAGGATATTGGAGTAAGAATCCATTTTCAGAAAGGCAAAATATCGATTGAAGGGGAAGAAATTCAAGAAAGATGAACGTCTGCCCGGAAGAAGATGGAAAATAAGTTGAAGAAGAGTTGAAGAATCGAGCGCTATAAAGCAAAAGAACAGCAAAGTAGAGTTTATAAATACTAATAAATACAGTAATGTCATTTGTGGTCATCCCAGAACCTCTATCCGGGAAGGACAGCGGCTGTAATGATGATGTTGGAGCGGATGGTTGAGACTACATCTTGGAAACAAATAAGAGGACTAGTGGAAGATGGAAGATGTAGAGTGTGTTTCCAACATGGGGGAACAGTGGAACACGTAGTAGATGGATGTCAGAAGCCAGCTAATAGTGAATACTTATCCAGATACAATCGAGCGTTGATGATTTTAACGATGGCATGGGCAAAGGAGTTCAATTCAATTGGCCAAGACGTTGTTTGGTATGAACAACGATTGGACAGAGGAACTATTCTTGAAAATAACTGGGCAAAGCTGGTGCGGGAGTTCTACCTGCGCAAGACGATATCCTCGAAATGACCAGATTTGTTCCTTAAAGTGAAGGAAGAGAGAAACATATGGTGTGTCCGCAGCAACAGAATTCTGATGTTAGCATCAGAATTCTGTTGCTGCGGACACACCAAGAGAATGAAAAAATTAACCAAATAAAACAGTTGGCGTACGAAACAAGAGGGAGGTTTCCTGGTTACAATGTCACTGTGACCCCTGTGATAATCGGTGCACTTAGAGGTGAAATGAAAGAGATTATTCTTAAAAAGATGTATGGAAATCATGAACGTATGAACAAAATTGCAAGCGAAATGGAAAGGAGGATGTTAATGGACAACAAACATATTGTTCGTAAGGTCATTTTTGGCCTAGCAAAATTTGGTAGTCAAATTTTTTAAAACTAATTGTATGTATTTAATTAGCTATTGAATAATAGTAATAGTAATAATAATAATAATAATAATAATAGTAATAATAATAATAATAATAATAATAATGATAATAATAATAATAGAAACCAAATCAAGTGATGTTGCCATATTGATTTGGTTTCTATTTATCTCACTCTTATGACTGCAGTACATGTGCCTGCATTCAACTTACCTGGCTTGTTGCTGGGCGCTGAATACGGGTTTTTCACTCATCCACCAATAGATGGTGTGTAACCACTCGATAATAATAATAATAATAATAGTAATAGTAATAACGATTATAATATTTGGAAGAAGGTGGCTGGAGTGTTGTGTAACAGAAGAGTACGACGGAAGATCAAATGATAGGTGTACAAATCCGTGGTCAGGCCTACTTTGAGGTATGGGATTGAAACGGTACGAATAATTAACAACTAGGAAAACAAAATGAACATGGCGGAGATGTGCATGTTGCACTAGTCGCTTGAATTGACCAGAAAGGACATGGTTAGGAACGATATTGCCTGGGAGGTTATCGAAGTTGAAGACATTGGAAGGAAATTGCGCGAAGCTAGGTTGAGATGGTTCGGGCATGTGGAAAGGAGGAAGGAAGAGTACGTCGGAAGGAAAGTGAAGATGCCAGTACCAGTGAAGAGACGAGATGGTACGATTGTGTAAAGGACGATATGCGAGCGATGAAGGTGGGGCGATAGATTGAGCCCTGAGACAAAGAAAGATTTTCTTTGGCGACCCCTGAAATAGGTACAACCGAAATGAAAAGAAAGGAAGGAAGGAAGAAAGATAGCATTATCGAAATAGAGCTTGAAATTATGTATTTTGTAGGACTGAGAATATTTTCATGAAACGTTCTCTTCTTCATTTTATAAAAGAACGTCTCTGTCAAATAAACGCTGATTCTAAATGTTAAATAAATGCTTATTCTAAATGTTAAATAAATGCTTGGGCTTTCATCCAGTGATCAGTACCATCATCATCATCATCATCATCATCATCATCATCATCATCATCATCATCTTCATCATCATTTTTTTCGGAGCACTATTCCTTTGAGATTTTGCCGCTCACTTTAACTTCTCCAACAGTCACTTTAACCATCAGCGTTCACCGAAGTTTGATACAATAGCTCCCCACTGATTCTTGAAAAATAGATCTGAAGTTGTTGTTATCTCTTTTCATCCAAGCTGTTACTATGCAAGGTAACTAAGGTTTTGTCTCTTACAAAATCCGTTTGTGGTTGATGTATTCACTACCCGTTTGAGTTACTTATTATGTTATGATCAATGTTTTTCTGATTTAGCATTGAAATTCTTTCTTCGTAATATGTTCGTTTTGTAATTTCACTTTTTATGCAGCGTCCACGGAATGTGTTGCATGGCGATTCGATTTTCTGCACTCCACTTAAATTTCATGACTTTGCTAGATATGAGAACCTCATATCATAAGAAAATTGAATCCGGTTTTGTGGAAGTATAGTTTTCTCTGTTCATTTACGATATAAAACTAGTTTATTGTAAAGCACGTCATCTTCATGGTCATGTTGATGTAGCCTTACAACACTTCAATTTTAATCCATTTCTTGATAGCGTCCCGTATGTAGATGTGTTGAGCTAACGTGATAGGTTCCCCTATATATATATATATATATATATATATATATATATATCGGATGTCATATATCGAATCATAAAATTCGTTAAATTTCAAAATGGTGTAGAATAAAGTACAACATATTTAACCAAAAAAACAAAACCGGACAAGTAGCCAATAATGAGTGAATGTGTGAATGAAGTGTAAATGAAGTTTGAAGGAAGTCTGAACGTACTGTAACGAAACCTGTTTTCTTTTCTCCATTGCTTTGAAAGAGATTACCGTAGAAGTTCTAGACAATTGTGTATGGTAAAAAAATTAAAAATAATCATACTGTTTTGAAAAACTACTAACAGAAACGTATTTACCAGTCTCTCATTCGTTAAAAATGGTCAGACTACCATCACGAAGACTCTGTGGTGGCAAAATGGTCTAAATAAAATTTACCTTTGATTATAAGATCCGCAAATCTATCTTTTTGGCAAGCACAAAGTGAACTAATTGCAGAAAATGCGGAAGCCAGCATAGGAAGTCGGTTCATAGCTGTAACAAGATTGAGTTCTGTCTTTGCCAAAACTTTGCACAGCATTCCTTGTGCATAATCTGCTTCACCTTAACGGAGAAAGGTAAAAAAACCATAAATTCTCTCAACTCTATACTGTGCCAATAAGACAGAAAAATTCCTTATTTGGCGTACAATATCATAAAAAAGCATAGATACAAAAATCTGGTCAATGATTGAACATTAAATATCTGAAAAATGACAGTCAGGAATTCCAAGAGTGTCCGGAGTGCAGAGCTTCAGATACAGGAGATGCACAGGAAAGCACGATGAAGAGGAAGCGCTGGAACATCTTCAGATTGATGTAGTTGAAGAAGTCTGTGAACAGAAATTTTGTGTATATATACAATATATAATATACACAATTCTATATATACTATATGTATCACACTTATAGTTTATTAACTATATAAATATATAGCCCCATATTCTTAAAATATATATATATATATATATAGTTTGAAGATTGTTAAGAAAACATGAAACTAGTAGTAACTGCTAAATTTGTCTAGTTATTTTGTATGCTATACTGGATTTATATATATATATAGACACACACATGTCTTGGCAGTGAGTAATTTCTTGGCCGGATGTCTTCCCTGATGCCAAACAATGCTTTTTGCCTTTGTACTTTGTAAAGTTCCCAAGTCACTTCGCCGGCTCGGGGAATCGGACCCGGAACCTCTTGGTTGCGGTGCCACTGCACCAACCATTAAGTCACGGCTCCTCGTACATTTATATATATACATGCCTGTTAACTGACATGGCATCCGACCAAATACGAAGCCGCAGACACCTGTGATTGCTAGCAGTATCAAAATAATGTGTATGTTTAAAGAAAAATGTTATAGAAGTTATATTGTTTACAAAAAACAGGCAAAAATAGATAGGGAAAAAAAAGGAAAAAAGTTGGAAATTACTGGTATTTCTCTATGATGTAAAAAACAAAAGTTATCAGGCAATGCATTCACTTACCAAACGCTTGTAGTCCTTTAGAAGATGTTGTTATTATCTGAATAATATGTACAATTACATCAACACAGTGTGGTTTGTTGGATCTAAGTCACAAAACAATGATGTGGGCAGGGCGTCAGTGAAAGAAAAATAGATTTATTTATTCAGGGCATAAATAAAGAGAGCTATATAGAGCAATATAAGCACACGGTCATAAGACCGCAGTAGTAGTCATAGTAGTAGTAGTAGTAGTAGTAGTAGTAGTAGTAGTAGTAGTA
>RDPX01000238.1:371269-382558 GCA_003991215.1 Morbakka virulenta | reverse complement strand
TAGTAGTAGTAGTAGTAGTAGTAGTAGTAGTAGTAGTAGTAATAGTAGTAGTAGTAGTAGTAGTAGTAGTAGTAGTAGTAGTAGTAGTAGTAGTAGTAGTAGTAGTAGTAGTAGTAGTAGTAGTAGTAGTAGTAGTAGTAGTAGTAGTAGTAGTAGTAGTAGTAGTAGTAGTAGTAGTAGTAGTAGTGGAAATAGTAGAAATAGTAGTAATAGTAGTAATAGTTGAAGCAGTAGTAGTGGTAGTAGTAATAGTAAGACTAGTAGTTCACATAGTAGTAGTAAACGTAGTAGTAGTAAACGTAGTAGTAATAAACGTAGTAGTAGTAAACGTAGTAGTAACAGTAAAAGTAACAGTAGTAATAGTAGTAGTAATGGCTTGGCCTTCTCTCCTACAATACGACAGTATGTCATATTGTAGGAGAGAAAGCTTTATGCGTTTTACATTACTTTCTTTTAATATTTCTTATGTGATGTTAAGAATGAATTTTAATCCATCGGGTCCAAAGGCTGATGATAGAAAAATGATCTTCAGGGACAATGTTGAACTGCAATTAAGGACTACGCAGTGTCTTGTAAAATCACGGATTGCCCTTTGATAAGACCAATTTCTTGGTAAATACCTGAGCCAATGTTACGGAGGGAGCAGGGTGCACTGTTCCGCAGGTAATGGAAAATATTCCAACAGTAAAAGGGCAAATGATGACGAGCCCAGAGTCATAACGACCGTAATTAACCGTATGGATGCTGGAGTAGCAAACCACATTGTCATCCACTTCAACTAGAGGTAAGACCACGACTAACTTGTACTTTTTGAGTTATGAAAGTTCTATTTTTCACAAAACACTGTGTCAAAATAAAGAATAAAAATAAAATATTACATTGTCCTTCAGAAAAATGTAGAAATGAGAGAAATACTAACCTTACTTGTTGCAAAGCTTCACATAAACATGACAGCATTCTTTCATATGAGACACATTCCATCATTTCATCACTCATGTCAAAGACAAAATCAATCAAGTCAGCAACATTGTAGATAAGGTCCGCTACATATGTAAACAGAATTGACAAACACTAAATATTTTTTTCCGTCGTGTAGTCAGTACAACAGTCATAATAGCGTATTTCGATGGCGTACTCATAGCGAAATTTGTGTCATGACTAAACCGAGGTGGATGCTCTTATAGAAATTATTCTGCAACATCACTTAACAAAATCTTATCAAATAAAATATTCCAAGTTGAATATCGCAATTAGTCACATTCACTTTGGTCAAAAGGTTTTTCGCTGCCCGGCACTCGTCCGTGCTGAGACGCCAGAATGAGAAAACGCAAGTCAAGCGATAGTTTATTAATGAGAACATCAAGAATAATCAACAATGTAGTACGCCGCTATGAGTGCTTATCACATTGTTAACTGTAACTTGGTTATTGCACATCATTACTGAACTACAAGTGCGGTTTGGTTTGGAGAGTCTGAAGCAATCGGTATAGCAAGTCCTGTCTTCCGCACGGAAGCATTATAGGCTATAATATATATATATATATATATATATATATATATATGCAGGTTTCCTGCTTCCTCTTTGTATAAAAAATTATTGGTATATGATCTTTACCTGTCTTGGGCAGCCAGTCACAAAGCAGGATGTTATGTCTTTGATCCCTAATTTCTTTTAATCCTTAAGATATGTCTTCTCATTCTGGCGTCTTAGGTCAGACAAGTAACAACAAAAAAGCTTTTGGCCAAAATAAATGATTTTAATAGCGATAATTGAAACAAGTAAAGTGAATTACATTGTTTTTTAACAGAGATGTTTTGTGTGATGTGTATGTCTTAATAGGCGTTTCTAATACCTTAACTGGGGCACTGAACTACAGTATCGGATACTGCAATTCCTCCAATAAGCACCCACCTTAAACCCCCCCCCTGTCATTTAACCAAAAACATTTGATGAGTGATCCTCTTAACCTCCCAAAACCCTGTCATTAAAAATATAGCTTATTCTGAAAACATTAAATTTTCAAGTAGGAATCATGTAAAAAATCACTTTCTTAAGTTTTCTTTTTTGTTATCTAATTACATTGGGGTTTAAATAGTTTAAATAACTATTCAAAATTATTACAATATCTATATATATACNTAATGGCTTGGCCTTCTCTCCTACAATACGACAGTATGTCATATTGTAGGAGAGAAAGCTTTATGCGTTTTACATTACTTTCTTTTAATATTTCTTATGTGATGTTAAGAATGAATTTTAATCCATCGGGTCCAAAGGCTGATGATAGAAAAATGATCTTCAGGGACAATGTTGAACTGCAATTAAGGACTACGCAGTGTCTTGTAAAATCACGGATTGCCCTTTGATAAGACCAATTTCTTGGTAAATACCTGAGCCAATGTTACGGAGGGAGCAGGGTGCACTGTTCCGCAGGTAATGGAAAATATTCCAACAGTAAAAGGGCAAATGATGACGAGCCCAGAGTCATAACGACCGTAATTAACCGTATGGATGCTGGAGTAGCAAACCACATTGTCATCCACTTCAACTAGAGGTAAGACCACGACTAACTTGTACTTTTTGAGTTATGAAAGTTCTATTTTTCACAAAACACTGTGTCAAAATAAAGAATAAAAATAAAATATTACATTGTCCTTCAGAAAAATGTAGAAATGAGAGAAATACTAACCTTACTTGTTGCAAAGCTTCACATAAACATGACAGCATTCTTTCATATGAGACACATTCCATCATTTCATCACTCATGTCAAAGACAAAATCAATCAAGTCAGCAACATTGTAGATAAGGTCCGCTACATATGTAAACAGAATTGACAAACACTAAATATTTTTTTCCGTCGTGTAGTCAGTACAACAGTCATAATAGCGTATTTCGATGGCGTACTCATAGCGAAATTTGTGTCATGACTAAACCGAGGTGGATGCTCTTATAGAAATTATTCTGCAACATCACTTAACAAAATCTTATCAAATAAAATATTCCAAGTTGAATATCGCAATTAGTCACATTCACTTTGGTCAAAAGGTTTTTCGCTGCCCGGCACTCGTCCGTGCTGAGACGCCAGAATGAGAAAACGCAAGTCAAGCGATAGTTTATTAATGAGAACATCAAGAATAATCAACAATGTAGTACGCCGCTATGAGTGCTTATCACATTGTTAACTGTAACTTGGTTATTGCACATCATTACTGAACTACAAGTGCGGTTTGGTTTGGAGAGTCTGAAGCAATCGGTATAGCAAGTCCTGTCTTCCGCACGGAAGCATTATAGGCTATAATATATATATATATATATATATATATATATATATGCAGGTTTCCTGCTTCCTCTTTGTATAAAAAATTATTGGTATATGATCTTTACCTGTCTTGGGCAGCCAGTCACAAAGCAGGATGTTATGTCTTTGATCCCTAATTTCTTTTAATCCTTAAGATATGTCTTCTCATTCTGGCGTCTTAGGTCAGACAAGTAACAACAAAAAAGCTTTTGGCCAAAATAAATGATTTTAATAGCGATAATTGAAACAAGTAAAGTGAATTACATTGTTTTTTAACAGAGATGTTTTGTGTGATGTGTATGTCTTAATAGGCGTTTCTAATACCTTAACTGGGGCACTGAACTACAGTATCGGATACTGCAATTCCTCCAATAAGCACCCACCTTAAACCCCCCCCCTGTCATTTAACCAAAAACATTTGATGAGTGATCCTCTTAACCTCCCAAAACCCTGTCATTAAAAATATAGCTTATTCTGAAAACATTAAATTTTCAAGTAGGAATCATGTAAAAAATCACTTTCTTAAGTTTTCTTTTTTGTTATCTAATTACATTGGGGTTTAAATAGTTTAAATAACTATTCAAAATTATTACAATATCTATATATATCATCATCATATTCGGTTTAACGTCCGTTTTACATGCTAGCATAAAACATAAAACATACCCATTCAGATAAACGCCTTACTTATATTTGATTCTTTCGGTTTACATTCAAAACAAAATGTGTGCATCGACATTTCCTCGTGGACATATCTTAGATAAATGTACCATTTTGTGTCAAGTACAAAGATCACGGTTGTTAAAAAAAAATAATAATTCGATAAATTACAATTGTCTTCTTTACAAATTGCAAGTTGCCAACGTTTGATGGATGTTAAAAGAAGGTCATCTGTTTAACATTTGTGAACACAGGAAACCCATGGGTTTTTTAACACGAACACAGTAAACCTATAGGTTTACTGTCTTTGTGTACACAATACGAATTATTATCATTATAGCAAGTCAAACTTTGAGTAGTCACATAGTTATCAATCATTATAGTAAAATAGGGGGCACAGTGACAGTGACAGTTAAGTGGTAATAATAATGTAAACGTCATACGATAGTGGTAAAATAGTGGTAATGGTGGTAAAGGGGCAATAGTAGTAATTGTGTAGCGGCTACATAATGGCATAAATTCACTGGTGGTATTAAAAAAAGTGATATCCAGCAATGATTAAAATGATGATTAAACCCTAATTAAAACCATAATCCTAACACTAAAACAATGAGTAAAGGAATGGTAACACAGTGGTGGCAAGGGTGTTGCAGTAGTTAAGTAACTGCTTACAAATTCAGAGGTTATGCGGTTTTCTCGTTTTTAATCTTAATCCATCGCACCTGTATCTCAATGAATTGACTTTATCGGATCACGAATGTCTAACAAAATTTCGCTTACAGTGTCGACAGGAGGGCAAACATGAATAAGTAGTTAAAACCTGAACAAGGTTAGAAATTGCAAAAAACTTTGTAGAAATGCAAAAATAAGTAGGATGTTTGTACGGGATGGTGTAAATAATTAAAAGTAAAATACATAACGAGCCTTTTCCATTGGAATTTCAACACTTTCCATTTCCCAGTAAAGTTTTTGATGGTTTCTAAAGAAATGGTTGGAGCCTTTTAAGCCTCCATTGTTTATACACGGTGCCTCTTTTAAACATAAAAACTGCGTACTTGCACATCAATATAAACAATCTTGTGGCGAAGATCTTAATCATTTACTTGAAGAAGGCCCACCCTATGTGGGAATAATCTGCGATGAGTCGAAAAGCCAACTATGCAAGCAAGACCAAGATACCATTTGACGGAAAATGATAAAATCAAAAAATGGAATTCCACCTCATGGATAGGGAAAAGATATTACCACTTTTAAAATTCGCGCGTTCTTTACATGCAGTACGTTGGGAAACATTTGGTGAAAACCTGTAAAATGATATGAAGGTAAAATTGCTCGGAACAATAATGAAATACTTGTCCTTTTTATGGAATAAAGTCGACCTAAAGCTAAAGGGGTTGACAGATTATACACGAACCTCTTCTACGTGGTGCAAATCTCCCCTTCAAAGACCATTCCATCCCATAAATAATATCGTGGAAGCTCCCCACTTATCGCAACATTAATATAATGCCGTACCCAATGTAAGGGTTCATTGGGGCTCATGAAATACTGGTATGCGCGGGAACCGACAGATCTAACTACGGACAGCTATCAGCACCTGAAATGTGTGAAAACCGGATAATTCTTGGTAAAGGTCAAAATATGATAATGACGGTGATTGTGGGGTTGAAACTGAATGAATATAGCAAATATAATAACAAAGACAGTAGTCTCGCCTATAAAAATCTATAAAACAACCAAGCAATATTAATATCATCAATATTTAAACCTCAAATCTAATTATATGCGTACCATTAAGTGAGCTTTCTAGTATAAATGCCAACTGGTTTAAAGTCTTTAGGTCTTTCATTGACTGAAACCATACATCCCTTTGTTCATCCACTGCTACACAGGTTTTGACTAACCTACACAGACAAAAAAATGTTATCTGAATCATTGTAAAGGCATTTACATCATTTTAATCCAGCCAAACATCGTCTCACACCTGCTCCAAAACCAAAAATTTGACATATATCCACAACAAAAACGTCATAAGACAATAAGATATAAGACCAAAGAAATGTGTCTCCATATTATTCGGGCTTAAGGGCGCTCTTCATCCTTCTTTTGACCACCTACAACCTTCTGGTTCTGGTCAAGTAAATATGAAGTTCTTTCTTCCATACACTGTCTGTTATTACATTTAAACTATCGGCCTCACTAAATTGAGTACTTTCTTCTATAGGTCGCTTCAACGTCATGCATGGGCAAAGAGTTTTTCTCTTGCGCTCAGGTTGCCGTAGGTGTGGTTGAATTGCTGTTTCCGAAGTACGGACCACAACATCAGCAAAACCTAGTCGGCGCAGCTGGGTTACTTTGAAGATAGCGGACAATACAGTTTAGTGTGGAGTTGCCACGAAGTTTTTGCAGTCGATTAGGTCAATATTTCTTATCAATACTTCTTAGCTACCATACGGATGTCCACAATGAATGGTATAAAACGGTTTCTACCTGACAACAGATAGAACAGGTCGGGGCGATCGGGACAGACATCTACAATACATGTGAAAACTACCATCTCTATGACCGAAGAGGACCTGAAGAAGCTAGTGATGGATCGGACGGTATCTCGCTTGAGTTTTCGGTCAGTATGACACGCATCCTAGTGACTAAGAAAATTTGTAAGTAAGTAGTCTACGCTTGTAAATAGTATATTATCAGTAGCTTTGACGTTATGATGGTAATACACGTCTGGCATACAAATAGTCTGCTTCTTTTCGTTACTTGTTCGGTATACCTTTTTCTATGATGGTCAAAACGACGAAATTAAGTAGCTATTTGCGGCAAGCTTGATGCCGCAGTGGTTTGAACTTTGCTACCGACTTTCATGATTCTTAATATCGCCGACACCATTATTGGCCGCACCTCATCAAGTTGAAATTTAAAGGTCGTTATTTCATAACAACGTCAAACAAGAACTATTGCCAGTGCTTGAATTGAAAAATTTTATGACTAGATCACCAACAAACGTCAAATCTCAACCCATAGAGTAAACTACTCTTATGTAACAGGAAGATACTACGCAATGTTTGGTTATTCATTTGTTAGCAAGAAAGATATTACTTTGAGTAGGCTATTTTAGTACAGATTTATACAAAATACCAAATATATTACAAAACCTGTATTTCTCTTATATCTGAAATGCAAACTGTAACATCTGTTTTCTACTTAAAAGTTTCATCCAACAATAAAATAGTCATTACATTTAAAACCGTTTGCTAAACAAACAACAAATAACTACTCATTTGCCTTGTTACATCAGTTTCTTTTCAATTTCTTTGTGGAGATTTCGGTGATAAATATAAACTGCACTTTGAAGAGAAAACTGAACACATGTCTCGATATCAACGTACAAGAAAATAAAATACTTGTATCGATGCTTACAGTAATACTAATAATAATATTTATAAATATTGTCCAAAGCACCAAGATACGTACAGGGTGACCCATATTTACACAGAGCTTTAAAAAAACAGTCATCACAAGCAGCCATTCTATTAGGAAAAGCCACACCAGCCACAAACAGTAGGAGAAGTAGCCAATTCAACCCCTTTAACAAAAGCGGCAAAAGCAATATCGATAAAATTTTTCTTGACCAACAGGAGTATATCAGCCAATGCTTCACCTTACAGAACTGGGTCAAACACAAACGCGTTATATCTATATATGTATGGTGGATGACAGAAAAATCAACAAAATTTAGTTTAGAACTGTCAGTTTCATATTTTCACAATCGTCAGCTAAACAAAATGAACATATTTCTCTAGCGTATCTAGTTGTAACTGGAACAAATTACAAAAGATATAAAATTTCCCTCATGGGATTGACATAATTGGTACAACTGAATATGCAGTGATAAAAAGATTTTTTAATTGCTTTATCACATCTAGTCCTTTGATTTATAATTAGCTAAGAGGAGTTTATTTAAGCGTCTACATTTTGCAATGAGTTCACTACGCTTGTTCAGCAGTTCCTCTTTGTTAGCGTAATTAAGGATCTCGAACTTTTCCCGCAAACAAAGGGTGCACTTTTTCGATTTGTTTGAATAGGGCTGTGCGTGAGTTATTACCGACCATTTCATGATGGGGGTGATGTTCCTTTCTTTCAGGCCCCATACGTACGATGAACGGGTTGTGCTGTTTCTGTACTTCTCATTTCTTAATGATTGCTTATGCCCGTTGTATTTTGTCTTGAAATCTTTTTCGGTCAACCCAATATAAACTTTCTTCTTGACTTCCGTTGCACTAACTTCGCATTTATATATACGCATACACGGTTCATCATTATATCACATAGATGATGTGAAACTAAAGTGTTGAGAAACATCATCTCTCGAAAAATCACTTCAACAAGGTGAGCTTAATCCTAACGATTATAGGAACAATAGGAGTTAAGAAAGCTTCTTTTTTCTGTCTTAACTTATAAACGGTAAATCTTCGAATACAAAACCCCGGTAGCATAAAACTGTGCGGCTTTCAAGAAAAAACATCAAAAGGGAATAATGATGGTTGCGTAGACAAAGAAAAAACTTAACCAAGGGCTGCTAAATGAAAGAAAAATTACCTAACCGTTTCTGGAAATTATGAACAACAAGCAAAAAACAACGTCAAAATGAACTTTTTTTAAAGACTGGCGGTGGAGAGGCTTGGCAATATATACAATGATTCTATGTGATCTAGTAGGTCCAGTAAAGGTAAAATCATAAGTGGTGTCAGCGGTGGAGTGAATTGTCATAAAACTCGAAGATTGATTTCCAAAGAAATATGGCTAAAAAGTCTGCTCCAATAGTTTGATGGTACAGTGTACGGCCATCATAGCCCAATTTCAAATTCGAACTTTTGCGACAAGATTCAGCCAGTGTGAATATACTTACTCTCTATCATAAAGTGAAAAATGGACAAAACAGTGAACATTCACCACTTATTTAATATTTACTACTTAAAGTAAATACGACATTTTGTAATAATTATGATAATATTTACCACTCAACCTTCAATAAAAATAACAAAAACCAATAGCGCGATTGCAGAAAATCCAGCAAATGACTTTAGATTCCGAAGGAAAACAGAGTCACTAGTTCTGGTGGTACATCACTGAATTCCTGCTGAGAAGATCTACTCCAGGCATGATTTATTACGATAGCGCGTGCACTTGTCTTGTAAAGATGTCGGCCATTTTTAGCAGATAAGATATAGTGCAGAATCAAATGGGATACAGCCCAATGAGAAGATTTTAGCTAGCCTTACAGAGCAAACTCAGTATTAATAGCTCGTGTAGCAAAAGAAAATCTCAAGTTGCCGGTGCGGTTTCAAATTCAACTTTTGTCTTGTTTTTCAGGTGTTCATTCAATTTTGCTTGATATAAGAAGATGTCCATTTTTAAGCTATTACATTCTTATTACATATAGTGGCTGATAGCACGCAGATTTCAGTGTGAATTTCTTTCGTTATCCTAAAAATTCCGACGTAAATTGAAGCATTTTATTGGCACATCGTGTAAATCCTGCCCAGCTGCCCTTCTTGACGCCAACCAAAGGTCCTCATGGTGCGATTCAGAGGGTTTTCCCTTCGGAAAACCAAACATGGAAGCTTTTTGTGACAATGCAACTAAGCAACTCTAAAAGTCGTAGCACTCAACATTTCAGTATGGATTCTAAAATCTTCAGTACTTGAGCATAACAAACAACTGTGGCTAATTAGACAACATTAAGCTAAATGCATCAATTAAAATTTGTAACTAGAAGCTCACATCCCATTAATTAATGTGACTATTTACCTTGTAAGCTCTATTAGTGTCTGTGGATCATCGTTGTTAATTTCCGTTAGAAGAATTGTTCTAATCGAAAGAAAAGTTTTTTATAATATTATGTACTTGAGAAAGATAAATTCTGATACAAAAAGACAACTTAAGTTTTCAATGGGATATGTCAACAACGATAGTGAGAAAATTCAGTAATTTTGTGCAGAGGCATATCAAAGGTCATTTTGAGGCAGATTTTAGACTGAAAATAATTTTGCACAGTTCAAAACAATAACGTAATAGATAAAACAATAATACTAATCTAAACCTTTGAAATTAACAAAATGATTATTTTTGAGTAATACATCTGGCACAAAATAAACAATGTTACATTTACACATTTTACTATCCTTTTGCATACAGGTAAATGATAAATATTCCTTAAATCTAATTTTTGTTTATTAATTTATCAAAACAGAATTTGTTAACTGGCATCCAAACAGCTCCTATCAACTTTTCGTGTGAGATGTGTGTGTGAGTGAGGGGGTGGAGGAGGAGGAGGCGAGATAGAAAAACGATGAAGAAAAAAGAGGGAAGGTGCAAGAGGGGAGGAAGGAGACAAAGTGAATGGGAAAGGGACGAGGAGAAAAAGACAGGGAACGAGAGGAGAGTGGGAAAGTGAGGGAGAGAAAAGTTTAAAAAAGGGAGAGAAAAGTTTAAAAAAGGGAGAGAAACACACACAGTTCCTTTTTTTAATAATTAATGTACTGTCACAAGTCTTAATGAAATTAATGAATATCTAGGCTTCCCCTAATTGCAATTACAATTTTCAGTGTACAAGAACAAAATACATACCTAAACTTTTCTGCATGTGTTATCTCTTTTGCGATATGGGGTAAGCACACCATATTTCCAAGAATACCAATACAAATCTCCTAAAATAAAACCAAAAATTTTGTTCAAAATTCAACAAAATTAAATAAATCTTGAGCAGCAGACACAAACGCCTCTGTGCTTTTTGCAAGGAAACCACCCTTAACTCACTGTACTGATCTCTCTGTTGCATTTTCATCCATCTCCCTACGAGATGGATGAAAACCTACTATGCAGAGCCTTCTCCGTCAATCTCTCCTTTCTCTCCTCAACCACTCTCGTCTTTTAATGCTTCTTCGTCTCCCTTCCAAGCATAATCATTCCAGCCACCTGTTCCAAAATCGTCTCCTCAGTAGCATGTACATACTCTTCTAACCCTAACTCTTCCTGCCTCACACAATCTTCAACGCTGATCAGGCCACGACCCCCATCCTTTCTTCCGATGTACAGACGATCTACACTACTATTCCTATGGAAAGCACCATTCATCGTTAAAATCTTCCTTGTCTTGGTATCAAGTTTACGTAGCTCAGCATCAGACCAATCCAGTATTCCAGAGCTGTATCGGACAACACTAACTGCCCACGCATTGATGCCGCGAACCAAGTTCCCAGCATACAACCTCGACTTTGCCAGCAATTTCACACGTCGTAGGTACTCATTCCCAATTTTCTCCTT
>RDPX01000238.1:346894-365256 GCA_003991215.1 Morbakka virulenta | reverse complement strand
TTAAACTGAGAAATAAAATGGCAGTGGTTGGAATCATGAGGGCCACCCCCCATTAAAGCCCTCACTGTTCCAATGTCATGTTTCAAAGACCCCAAAAGCCCCCCCCCCCCCATCTGGCCACAGGAAATGGGAAAAAGGATGTTCATGAAAAAAAATTCATTACCTGTCTAGTAATATTTTAGAATTATAATATACATAAAGTATTTAGCATGTGGAACTTAACACAGGGACACATTTTTTAAAAACAAATAATAGTATAAAGAGTGCTTGTTTACTGGAAGAACATAATCTGAGGTGACCATTTTACCAAGGAAAAATGACAAATACTATTCAAGGGATGGAAATGTAATGTAAAAATAATTACATAAATGGGAATGAAATGAGACAAGAAGAAAAAGACTGGCAGAAACAGAGATGTGGACATTAGTAGAATGAGATGTTTAATACCTTAATGTTGCAGTATCTTTAACCCTTTAAAGCAAGCTGTTAACTGATAAGAAACATATATTACAGTAAAACACAAAGGGGAGGGTCTTAAAATCTTTGGATGGTTGGCCAGTCACACCCAATAATGAAATCAGGACCATAGGTGAGGAACTGAAAATAAACAACTTTGGTATAAGATTTTCAAAGATTAACTTGAAGTAATGTTACTTGGGTCAGAAAGGCACACACCCCCCTCCCTGAGGCAAATGTTAAAAGGAATTTTCCAAGCAGTTGTGGGAAAAGAAAAAAGCTTGGGAAAGTTGTTATTCAGAATAAAAATACTGATTAGAGTAGCAACAAGATACCTTCAATAGATACCGAAAATAAGATAGTTGAAGCACCCTTAACAAAATTTTCAGAGATTAACTGTGCAGATATGCACAGAGCAACTTTTGCATGTTTACAGTGACAAACTAGTAAATCAGCAGTGGATGTCAGAGTTTATAGTAAAACCCTTTGCAAGCCACAGTACAGCTCTATGTATGCTTAGCTTTCAGCACCTATGCATACCTTTGATTACAACAAAATAGAATGAAAAAACTCTCTTTAATTACTGGACAAATTCAATGAAATTCATGAAGTTACAAAAACTGGTGCATTTCTGTAGAGAAATAACTAAATACTTAAAATGAAGAAACATTGTGTGAATGTATGTTATAAGGTAACAGTTTGTTTAAAAAAGCTTTTTGAGAGAACCATGCATGAAAAAGCCCAAGCAAGAATAAGTAGTAAGCAATCAAAAGGTTTATTGATTTAATAACCTAAAATTTAAGGATTGACAAAGAACAAGATTGTTGTGGCTTAAGGTGTTTGACCCCAAGGTCTTTCTTTCTGATATGAAGCCCAAGAAGTAGTCACACATAAAAATATAACAAAAAATATAAAAAAACAAATATATATACAATATATACAACAAATACAATCATATGACAAAATGAAAAAAACCCTAAAAAATCAATTGGAAATCACTTACTGTTAAGCGTGGATAATTGGAAAGCAATGTTGTTTCAAATAGTAAATCTACACCATCTTGACCATCCAAAAATTCACAAACATCCTTGACAAAGAAAAGCACACAGTGTAAGTGTCACTGAAGTGAAAACAGATAACTCTAGCTAGCCCAAAGTACTCATACTCATATAATAACATATGTATATTTGTCTATCTTTACACTCCACATATCTTAAGGCAGAAAAACATAACTTATTTTCATTTTTTTGCAGGTTTTACTCTTAGTAATTTCATTTGGAGAAACCATTGACACTACATTTACAATATTTCAAAGCTTAAATAGATAACACATCATTAACAATGTAGTACTTTTATGGTAAAAGGTACTGCCAAACCCTGCCCTTCAAGATATTTCAAAAGTTCCTTGTCCTTCATATAATGGGGATTGAGTGCTCCAAAGTCAGTATTTTTAAGTAGGCTCAGCTTTATAAAAATATATGTAGATTTGAATAAGACTTTTACCTGGATGGCCCTGGGGTAAAAATCAACAAATCAAGTTAAATATTAGGTTACACATCAGTTACACTGGCCTGTGAAGTTTTAAAGGTCAAGCATGAGATCGCTGATTCTAGGGTAACTTGCTATGCAAAATCCAAAAATCATACTCATTGTGTCCAATCCAATCACGTTTTTAGATACAGGGTTGCTAAAGAATTGTTATTAATGCCCTTTAGTGCTATTTATTACCTTGATTCCGTGCTTCACAAAAGGCATCCACTTTATCTAACAAACTTCAGAAAATAAATATTATACATTAGTCAAAAGCTAATCATGGATAAGGGCCATTTTAGTGGAATTCTCCTGTGCTGAGTGGTCACCATGTCTTGTTTCAAACACCAACAGTAGTCAAAAAAAAATTGCATCCCACCAGCCTTGGTAGTGTTCTTCCATGACCTAAATGTCCTGGTGGAAACACTCTCCCAGTTCTTCACTTTAGTCTCCACAGTTCTGAGGTGAATCGTCCAAGTGGGACTGCAGAATGTGCATTTTGACTGACATTAAATCATATTCTGCACTGCCGTTGTTTCCAAGAAAGGTTGTAATTATTGACTTAAGCCACAGCCAAGCAGACAACTCAGCTGCACTCAGCATATCATCAAACATTGAGTCTTTCATAAGGTACCATTTCTGTGACCCATAAAAAATGCCAGAACCTATCTGAGGAAACCTCTGCTGAAGAAAAGTAAACCCTCTGCATTCCGTGTCCATTACCTTTACAATGTTCTTCATAAGTCCCAGTTTGATATGTAAGGGTGGAAGTAATGTCTTGTTTAGTTAAACAAGAGGGTGAGACTGAATAACATCCAAACCAGGTTCCAACCCTGGTCTTGGCAGCCATTCTAATCTGATATAACATTCATCATCATGGCACCTGCCCCATACACATAGAAAGCATAGATATTTTGTGTACCCATTCTGTAGTCCTAAAACCAATCTAACAATCTTAAGATCCCTACAGATCAACCAACCAAGGTCATGGTAGTTCAGGGCAGAAGTAATTGATCCATGTTGTTGTGGCTTTCTTTCATTTGCATAAAATGACAAATTGAAATTGAAGAGTGTTTATTTCCATTATGAAGGAGAACTGCTTTGAGACTTCTGCTGGATGAGTCAATGAAAAGTCTCCATTCCATAGCAACATAGTCCATCTCCACTGAGAATGGTCTAAATTCTCTTTCATGCTCTCTATACCAGTAGAATGTTGCTCCAGGTGCCAGCAAATTGTTTTCATAAAGACAAAAACCAAGAAGCTACACTGATTTTTTTGAGAAGCTTAGGTCTCACGTCAGATCATTGAGACCTGCTTGTGCTACAGGCACTGGTTGGCCATTTTCTACTGGCATGTACTGAACACTATGCTTATTCTTGTAATTGATTCCTTGAAGATTAGTCATGCAAAAATAGCAGTCTGTTACATGATCTTTACCCTTTGTCCATACCATAGGAACAGAAAATGGCATACTTTTCCTTTTGTTACTTCTCCAATCACATAGGCACATGGGGTAGAAATGGCTTGTCCTGGTCTCCAAGCTTGACTCTAAAGTGAGTATGATCAGCCTTCTTCACAAAATCAGTTATTATTGCAAGACAACCTGAATGAATCACATTATTACATAAAAAACAGAAACTGTCAGGGTGATTTGTACATTTGCAACTCATTCTCTCTTGATCTAAAATACTAAATAGAAACACTACATCTGTTCCTTGTGATTTCAAATCACATTGACTGGAGTTTCTCTCTGCTAAACAATAAATGGCCACACAGGTGTAAACAGAAAAGGTGCCAGTTCCAGTTTCCTAAAGTTAATGACAGATGCAGTTTTGGTTTTCAGTCTGAGGCTACTCATCATCATCATCATATTCGGTTTAACGTCCGGTTTACATGCTAGCATGTGTTGGACGATTTCTTGAAATTGACTTCCAAGTTATCCTATCCTTCACCAGGTCTCTGCTGACACCTTTTTGTTTCAGATCCATCCTTATCACTTCCTCCCATGTTTTCTTTGGTCTTCCTCTGCCAGTGGTTCCTGCCACCTTGATTGTTCTGCATCTACTTGTCCAAGCATTCTTGTCCATTCTCTCCACATGACCAAACCAACGAAGCCTCCTATTCTGCATACAGCTGCCAATACTGTCCAGATTCAATCTCCTTCTGAGTTCATTAGAACTGAGCCTGTCCTTTAGACTTACGTTGCACATCCATCTTATCATTCTCATGTCATTCCGCTCCATGCGGCTGACATCTTCAGCTTTCACTGGCCAAGTTTCACTGCCATACATCATTGTGCTACGTACACATGCCTGGTAGACTCTACCTTTGGTAGGTAATGGCAGAGCTCTGCTGGTTAACAATGGCATCAGCTCCCTGAACTTACTCCATCCACTGTTAACCCTTGCTGTAACACTTGCACCAGCTCCCCCCTCAGCTCCAAGGGTGTCACCAAGGTAGCAAAACTTCTGGACAACCTCAATATCCTCATCCTCCAAATGCACTTTATGTAGGTCTAAGTCACAGGTTGCCTCTCCTTCTTTGCACCTCTTGCAGCTAAAACGGTTAGTTTCTGTCAGTTTGCCCTTTATTCCACTGCACCGTTTATGTACTCAGTGCTTGCAAGTACCACAATAGATTGAGTTGCTCCCAACTCCCTTCCCACAGACTGAACAGGGAAACTTTCCTTTCTCCAATGGCTTTCCTAAATTGCAACCACTGACCATCACTTTTGTCTTGCCCATGTTCACTCTCAAACCTCTCAAACTACTCCAGCTTTGTTTTCTGTATAAAAACAAAGATTGGGCCAGCTACAGCCTTGTTTTTCTTGAACTGAATACTATTCAAGGGTCAAAACATGCACTAATCAGATCTCACAAACTTGACCCAACCAAAGAAAATGGATGGTATTTTCAGATTCAGTGCACCAAAAATACACAAATCAGCTGAAAAAGCGTTGACCTTTGTAAAAAAGGTTTTTAAATGCAGGCTGGTGTTATCCATTTACAAATCTAGAGGCAATAACTCAGTTGGATTTGACCCATAATTCCTGATAATTCAAAATTTTCATTTAAATATATATTCTTTCCTTAAGTTTGTCTTTTACGACCTGGAATAATCCTGTAAATTAGGATTACCCTATCTGATATTGTTTTTCCATACCACTTAGTACTCAGCTATATCAAAATTCAACTCCCTTCTTTTTTAACTTGACAAATTTTGCCAAAACATTTTATACAGAAAATTTGTAAACCAGATCAAATGATATATCAAATAGATAGATAGATAGATAGATAGATAGATAGATAGATAGATAGATAGATAGATAGATAGATAGATAGATAGATAGATAGATAGATATAGATAGATAGGTAGACAGATAGACTGATAGATAGATAAATAGATTGACTGATTGATAAATAAATAGATTGATTGATTTAGACATTTACACTCAAAGTAATTGTGCAACACTAATACCTGGTTTGTTGTCATGTCCCATAATTCACAAAGCTCTTCTTCAAGCTCCTTATCCAGTTCTTTGACTGACAATAAGTCCTCACATCCACTGCTTCCATCTGCAATAGCATCTTGTAATTTTTCTTTCCAAGTCATTAAATCAAGTAGTACACGTAAAACCCATCGCTTACTGAATACTGTATCTCCTATGCAATCTGTCGATAATACTTCTTCCTCTGCCTCTGTGAGAGCTGGAGGTGAAGGGTTTCTTTCCATTACAAAACCTGGAAAGTAAGAAAACTCTGTTATTGAGTTTAGCTTAAAAAAATAAATATTATATTGCTAAATAAAACAATGCAAAGAAATCATCATATGATGTAAAGTAATTTTTCAAGTACACTGTTAGGATAGCCTGTTTTGGCCATTAAAAATCAACCTGCTGGCATTTCAACCACATCTGCATGTTCCCTTTCTAATTTTTTCTGACTTTTTCCAACACACCCTCATACCATTTTCCAGAACATACATTAATCACTACATTAAATATTTTCGTGTAAACACTTGAGTGCCTGAGATCATCCATTGCTGACTTTAAACTAAAAATCAACTCCTGTCTGTCATGATAATGCAGAAAAGCATGAAAGGTATCTCCCAAATCTACAGAAGCTAATCCCTCTTGATGATTAAAGAATGGAAGTACAACTCTTTTAAAGCTTTGATATTCAACAAATCTATTAGAAAAAACATAATATTTCTCATTTCTTTGCACTTGATTTTAGGCCAGCAGCTATTGTTTTTTACAATGAAAATTATTTTTTTCAAAAGCTGTAGCCACAAACAGTCATCTTCTCTTTGGAAACATTGTTTATGTAATTGACTCTTCTTTTAACACAAAGAAAGTTACTAATGTACTGTTTAAGTAATTTACTTACTTCCTGATGTACTCAATTCAATTTGTAGAAATTCTTATGCATAATTTTTTCCCTCAAAAAAGTAGCAAACTATAACAAATTAACTTTAAAAAGTTCATGGTCCATTGCATCCGATTTAGCTTAAAGGTCAAGAAATAATTATTTGGGTAAAAAATTCCTGAAAATATTTTTGAAAAATTAATCAAATCAACCATCCTTCCATGACAAATGAAGTCCTCATGACCCCCATTATATCCAATTTACATTACCTACTACTTACCTATTACCCTTATACTTTTCAGCCATTACTGGGACCCCATCTAAACAGCTGTTTACTACATTTACCATTTATTAACAATTATCAGCTCTGTCAATACCAGCAAGATATACAATAATGCTTTATACAAAGAGATCATCACCTGTCTAAGCATCAAAAGTGTTATCACAGTCAAAAAGATTCTCTAATCAAAAAAATATGGTGAATGATTGACCTTCACTCCTAATCGACATCCAAACATACTATGCTAGAAAGGGAAATTACTGGGGAAAAAACCAATCTACTGTGACATGCAAAAATTAAAGTCAAAATATCAATGCACAAGTAGCTTGCAATATAGACACTTGCATTTTCAATAATGTCACTTTATGTCCTGCAAAGAATTAGCCACTGACAACACTGCATATGCTTAACATTCTGTAGGACCACAATATCTCAACACTAATCAATAAATCAAATATAAACAAGTTCCAATGACCAAATTGTGATCAGATGACTCAGAAGTGGTATGTAACACATCCAATCAGTCCAATCAAGTGCTACACAGACCATCCAACCTAATGCAATCCCTTAATAACCAAAATGATGCCAGCTTGCTATCCACTTTCCACCAATCCATTCAAACTCAGTATGTTATGCTGTTGCCTACACATTTCAGCCTATATCAGCCCACTACCACTACTGCATCAATTATTGTAAATGATAATAAAATGATATTTTGGATTTCTGTGATGCACTACATAATGTGCACATAATGTACATCTATTTTTTCAGGTTAAACACTGAATTTTATCTTGCCTTGGCCTCTGTTAAAATTGCCAACAAGCTCCCGTCTGGAAAGTTGGGTCGAAGCCTACCTTTACAAAGACAAGTACAGTGCATGTAGCTTTAACTATTAAATATATGGCATATTTTTGCCCAGAGGTCACTAGTTTAGACATTGAATAAATAAGACCACATTACTTGTCCAATATGTGTGAGTGAAGACCCTGCATAAGTTGTTAGTATTACTTTACTTTTTTCACCACCTGTTTTCATGGGTTCTTTTTTGTCACACCCCAGCTAGTAATCTGTGCTACGGAACACAATATTTCTTTAGCATATGTGCTCCTTCAGGTATGACTAAAAGGCTTGTAATTCCTAGCTTTGCTTGCCTGTTCTTTTATCCTACTGTTATTTCTGTTATTATTAAGTACTATCATTACTTTGTATATTATTGTCACCACCATTACTATTTTTTAGTCCTACTGATTCAGAACTGATATTTTTAGCTGACATCGCTTCATTAAATCTGTTGTTGTTATTCTTAAGCATTGTCAACAACAATTCTTTCTAAATCTGAAGTACTTTTCTTGCAAATCTACCAGTGTGTTATTTATCATTATTTTTCAAAGCAAAATTGGATAAGCAACAAACAAGCAGAAACTGAATAAGGCAATGGACTTCCAAAAGGTAACTTCATAAGATCAACTTACAAATTTAAAGCGTACACAGTTAGTAAATATTATTGATATCTTTACATTTTTTAAGAAAAATGCTCTTCTGTAGGAGGTACTTCGAGCTTACCGATTATCACCTTTTGTCTGAGTATTCAATGACTGAGCCTATTCAAGCTATTGTCTCCTTCAACGTTGTCAGTCCAGCAGAACTATTTCAAAGTTCCCCTTCAGCACCTGGCTCAAATTTCCACTTCATAAAATCTATAGTTCTAAATGACCTGTTGAACTCCTTTGCTCTTTGGAGCATCTCATTCTTTAAATTTGGTCTGTATGGAACATTCGCGGTCACCTCACCAATTCAAATATAATCCATGTCACTATTGTTGTGCACACGAGTAAAAACGCCATCCTTCTCAACGTGATTTACAACAACCACAACAGGAGGTCACAAATCAGAAGTGTTGTTGTTGTCCTCATTGTTAATATTTGTAAATTGATAACATGGAAACAAAATGGCCAATTGGGCGCTCAGACATTGTCCACAGCGACTTTGAGTGGCCCACAGCGGGAAAGCCATTGTCACACCAGCTGTTTGGACAAGCTTTCTTTATTGATCAGGTTCTCCACACCAGTTATTTTATCCATACTGTTCTGTTTTCTTTTGCCAATCACAAAAAATGATGGGCATCCTCGATCCTCTCTTTGATTTCCTTATCGAAAGAAACAAACTGATCTCTTCTTACTTTCTCTGTGATCCATACACCTGATATATATATATATATATATATATATGAATAAATATGTATAGTTTCCACTGAGTCCATTAAGTCAAGAATTTTTAAGACTATTAATTTTATAGAGACTTGTTTTTTGCATCTACTAACTTAAATGTTAAATTGAAAGAAAAATCAAACATGGAATCACTTTCTCTTTGTAAAGCTGTAAGAAAAGGGCCTGGTCTGTCAGAGAGTAGAATATATATATATTCTTACAGCAAGACGTGTACATCACTTGAAAGTTTTAGGGAAGGAACCAGAGAGGATTTTGAACAATTTCTACCTATACAAATACCTGCAAAATAAAAAGAGAAAGTTAATATCACGTCAAAGAGAAAATGGATTGAGCTGAAATACCATAGGTGGTCCAATGATGTTTTCAATACGATGTTGAATACGATTGAGGAGACCTAGAGAACAGGCAGAAGCTTCAGATGACAACAGTACTCTATTAAAGGCTTGATTAATGTCTTATAAAATGGCTTTAAACATATATGAGCGACAACGATTAAGAGCATTCACTTTTATCGTTGGAAACTTGGAAATCGCATTAATGTTTAGACTCCCAAAAGATAATTTGTTCCGGTCAAGTCGAAGAAGTTAAACATATTTATTTATTTTAAGAGGAGAAAGAGTCACAAAAAATAGAAAAAGTTTGGACGACCTATGTTTTAGATAGTGGGAGGCTTAGTCTTAGTAGCATTAGAAGTAACAAGTCACTAGAAACCCCAATCAACAATAGAGAGTAATAAAATTTCCTTGCGCCACTGTTCATGAAAGATCTTATAATGTNTCGCGGTCACCTCACCAATTCAAATATAATCCATGTCACTATTGTTGTGCACACGAGTAAAAACGCCATCCTTCTCAACGTGATTTACAACAACCACAACAGGAGGTCACAAATCAGAAGTGTTGTTGTTGTCCTCATTGTTAATATTTGTAAATTGATAACATGGAAACAAAATGGCCAATTGGGCGCTCAGACATTGTCCACAGCGACTTTGAGTGGCCCACAGCGGGAAAGCCATTGTCACACCAGCTGTTTGGACAAGCTTTCTTTATTGATCAGGTTCTCCACACCAGTTATTTTATCCATACTGTTCTGTTTTCTTTTGCCAATCACAAAAAATGATGGGCATCCTCGATCCTCTCTTTGATTTCCTTATCGAAAGAAACAAACTGATCTCTTCTTACTTTCTCTGTGATCCATACACCTGATATATATATATATATATATATATATGAATAAATATGTATAGTTTCCACTGAGTCCATTAAGTCAAGAATTTTTAAGACTATTAATTTTATAGAGACTTGTTTTTTGCATCTACTAACTTAAATGTTAAATTGAAAGAAAAATCAAACATGGAATCACTTTCTCTTTGTAAAGCTGTAAGAAAAGGGCATGGTCTGTCAGAGAGTAGAATATATATATATATATATATATATATATATATATATATTCTTACAGCAAGACGTGTACATCACTTGAAAGTTTTAGGGAAGGAACCAGAGAGGATTTTGAACAATTTCTACCTATACAAATACCTGCAAAATAAAAAGAGAAAGTTAATATCACGTCAAAGAGAAAATGGATTGAGCTGAAATACCATAGGTGGTCCAATGATGTTTTCAATACGATGTTGAATACGATTGAGGAGACCTAGAGAACAGGCAGAAGCTTCAGATGACAACAGTACTCTATTAAAGGCTTGATTAATGTCTTATAAAATGGCTTTAAACATATATGAGCGACAACGATTAAGAGCATTCACTTTTATCGTTGGAAACTTGGAAATCGCATTAATGTTTAGACTCCCAAAAGATAATTTGTTCCGGTCAAGTCGAAGAAGTTAAACATATTTATTTATTTTAAGAGGAGAAAGAGTCACAAAAAATAGAAAAAGTTTGGACGACCTATGTTTTAGATAGTGGGAGGCTTAGTCTTAGTAGCATTAGAAGTAACAAGTCACTAGAAACCCCAATCAACAATAGAGAGTAATAAAATTTCCTTGCGCCACTGTTCATGAAAGATCTTATAATGTTTAAAATTTGAAGTAAATTGCAATATGTTTTCAGATTATTTAGAAGACTAGAATGCTAAACCTTATCAAATGCCTGGGATATTTAAAAGGCAATATCTCTTGCCTGATCTTGAGGGTCGAGAGCACGGCAGAATTGGTTAGTAATAATAACTAGGTCCACTGTAGATTGAGATTTACAGAGAACAAATTGAGAATCAGAAAAGAGATGCCTGGACTCTAAGTGCAATAAAATGTGGTCCTTGATTATTCAGTTTCTACAGAAGCTTAGGAAGTGGCACATATGATTTCTAAATGGATAAAAAATTTTCATTGAGAATTGTAGACTCTCAAGCCTTCTTAGCTGGTGTCACTAGAATACCATCTGCCTGGAAATTATTAACAATTTTTCTCTCTTTGTTACGTTCTCAGAATATCTCATTGCTCGATTCAGCCACTAACACAACCACGGATATCAGAAAATAAACTGTTTCTATCAACATTTTCACAATACCCATTTCTACAAAAACAATTAGCTCATCTGCAAGTGGATAATTTGTTTGGATTATCATTATGCAGCTCTACAAAAGTTTTGCTACGCGAGTGACGTTAGATAGCTGGGTGATTATATTCCAGCTTACATTCCCCACAGTGGCCATGAAAAATGTATTGTCGCTTAGAACTACCATTTAGTCATTACTTATTACACTGGTCAACACAGCTTTTCGGCTCAGCAAGGTAAAGTCTGTTTTTAGGTAATTCTAGGGTGCTGATTACGAATATCACATTTATTTTCTTTGGTTAGTTCCATTTTTTGTGATATGCGATATACCTCAAATGTGAAAAGTTCTGTAACTTGCCTTTATTCTGCAAACATGTTAAACGTTTCAGCAGATTTGGATACCATGTGCACTTGGCTTCATGTGCAGAAAGTGTTTATAACACTGCGGATCGTGGCCAGGTCACAAAAGTCTTTTGTCTGATATTTTTATTAATGTTAATTTGTGGCTTTTATGTCCTTGACATGGTCATTAAGTGTTAACTTGCATTTGGCAGCGGTATGTTCGTTTGCACTTAACAGTTGTCTTGTGATGTCTGCATGTTGTGAGGGGACATGAACAATATTCAATTATAATTCAATTATTAAATGATAACTTGCACCGATCAATTTTCTTCCCAACAATTTTGTTGATGGAGAGTTGATTTTGATCAGGTGAATTCATTCATGGTGCCTATGTTTTGATGATGGATTTAAAGGGTGATTCAGATGATTCGTCTTATTTTTCAGTTGTATAAATAAATAATGGCGTTAAGATCCAGCAAAAATCATTCTGATTGCTTTTGTTACATTTGTCTTGAATACAAAACTGTAGACAGTCTATAACAGACTTTGTGCAAAAAGCGTATTATGCTTATTTTGGAATAAAGCTAGCAGGCCAAGACAAACCATGGGCTCCTTATGTTGTTTGTAAGACATGTGTAGAATGTTTGAGACAATTGACAAGTGGAACCAGACGGTCAATGGGATTCGGGATACCAATGGTTTGGAAGGAGCCTACAAATCATGTTGACGACTTTTACTTCTATTCAATAAATGTGACAGGGGTAAATAAACAGAAGCGAAAATCTTTCAGGTACAAAAGTTTTCCGTCAGCAATTTGACCAGTAGCTCATAGTGGTAATATTCCTATTCCTCAGATTAATAAGTTGCATGATCCCTCTGTTGATGAACATTCAGACAAGGAGCAACATGATTACAAAAAACTTATTGATGTTGGTGATGATGATGATGATGATGATGATGATGATGATGATGATGATGATGATGATGACGATGATGATGATGACGATGATGATGATGATGATGATGATGACGATNTGGCCAGGTCACAAAAGTCTTTTGTCTGATATTTTTATTAATGTTAATTTGTGGCTTTTATGTCCTTGACATGGTCATTAAGTGTTAACTTGCATTTGGCAGCGGTATGTTCGTTTGCACTTAACAGTTGTCTTGTGATGTCTGCATGTTGTGAGGGGACATGAACAATATTCAATTATAATTCAATTATTAAATGATAACTTGCACCGATCAATTTTCTTCCCAACAATTTTGTTGATGGAGAGTTGATTTTGATCAGGTGAATTCATTCATGGTGCCTATGTTTTGATGATGGATTTAAAGGGTGATTCAGATGATTCGTCTTATTTTTCAGTTGTATAAATAAATAATGGCGTTAAGATCCAGCAAAAATCATTCTGATTGCTTTTGTTACATTTGTCTTGAATACAAAACTGTAGACAACAGAAAGTCTATAACAGACTTTGTGCGAAAAGCGTATTATGCTTATTTTGGAATAAAGCTAGCAGGCCAAGACAAACCATGGGCTCCTTATGTTGTTTGTAAGACATGTGTAGAATGTTTGAGACAATTGACAAGTGGAACCAGACGGTCAATGGGATTCGGGATACCAATGGTTTGGAAGGAGCCTACAAATCATGTTGACGACTTTTACTTCTATTCAATAAATGTGACAGGGGTAAATAAACAGAAGCGAAAATCTTTCAGGTACAAAAGTTTTCCGTCAGCAATTTGACCAGTAGCTCATAGTGGTAATATTCCTATTCCTCAGATTAATAAGTTGCATGATCCCTCTGTTGATGAACATTCAGACAAGGAGCAACATGATTACAAAAAACTTATTGATGTTGGTGATGATGATGATGATGATGATGATGATGATGATGATGACGATGATGATGATGATGATGATGATGATGATGATGACGATGATGATGATGACGAGGAATTTGCATGCTCCTCTATACCAGTACTATTTGATCAGCAGAGTCTGAGTGACTTGATAAAAGACCTTAGTTTATCCAAGGATTCTTCTGAAGTATTGACATTACAGCTAAAAGATCGAAATCTTTAACAGCATGGTATTAAAATTACTTTTTATAGAACACGTGATAAAGAGTTTAGGCTGTTTTTTTACTATAAACTTAAATTTGTATTCTGTAAAGGTATTCATAACACCTAATGAAATTAGGTGTTATGGAATACTCTCCTGTTGATTGGAAGTTATTTATCCACAGTTCCAAAAGAAGCCGAAATATGATCTTCTGCACATTACTAATGTTTATGGATCAATACGGATTGGTCATTGTACAACCCTTAAAGAAATATATGATGCAATAAAAATTCGATTGCAGCATATCAAATATAACGACAACCAATAGGCGATATGTGTAGATTTAAAGATGGTGAACTTCTTGCTTGGACAACAAAGTGGTTACACGAAGTACCCATGCTTTTTTGTTATTGGGGCAGTAGAGATAAAGCAAATCATTTGACTAAAAAGTACTGGCCAGTAAGAGATCGACTTAATGTTGGGAAAAAGAATGTTATTGTTGAGCAATTGGTACCACGTGATAACATAGTGTTTCCTACTCTGCATGTAAAGCTAGGGATTATGAAACAATTGTTAAAGCACTGGAAAAAGTTGGTGATTGTTTTCAGTATTTTTGTAAGAGTTTTCTAAGCCTAAGTAATGAAAAGTTAAAAGCTGGTATATTTGATATACCGCAGATTCGACAGTTGATGAGAGATCAAACATTTTGTGACTCTATGAATGAAATGGAGTTAGCTTCATCGTTATCATTTGTAGAGGTTGTTAAGAGCTTCCTTGGTAACTATAGAGCTGACAACTACAAAGAAGTTGTAAACAACTTGCTTAAAAAGCTCTGGATTCTTGGTATCAACATGAGCATCAAAGTACATTTTCTTCACAGCCACCTGGATCGATTTCCGGAAAATCTCGGTGATTTTAGCGATGAAGAATGCGAGTGATTCCACCAAGATATAAAGACAATGGAGGAGAGATACCAAGGAAGATGGGACACAAAATGATGCTAGGTTATTGCTGGATTTTGAAACGCTATGTGCTTGATTCAAAATGTTCAAGAAAATGCACATTTTTACCACATTAAAAGCAATATTTTGGACATTCAGGATCAATGACCTCTTATCTCTTTTGTAAAACTTGAATCTAATTAATGTAACAAAAAACAATATTTAAACAACTTTTTTAGATTTTGTTGTCCGTATGATACTCGATTTTTTCTGATCTAGAAACAAAATTTTTTTCAAGTAAGGGTAGCCTGTGGGAAAAAAAAAGAGCTCATGGTAAAAAATGGATACGACATTCAGATTCAGCACCCTCAAATTACTTAAAAACAGTTGAAACATTTTTGACCCTAAGCCAACATTTTTTTTTGACCTATGTTATTTATTGGATGGACAGCAAACAAATTAATGTTTAATTCAGGTGAAATGCATTTGATTAAATAAGTCTTGGGGGTATTCCAAACTGCTCAAGTAAAAATGCTTTAAAATTTCATAATAGCAATGTCAGTCTTATTCACAACAATAAACATTTCTTTACTTCACACATAATTTTAAATCTTCTTGAATTCTTTTTAGGTGATTTGTCTTCCCCGCATTGATTCCAATTGGATCGAATGTGTTGATAAATGGAAAGTAGTGTTTATGACTGGATGATTGAGTTTTTCAGTGGGATATCTACTGCCAAGAGGGCCTTGATATTCTTCGGTTGAATTTTTTGACTATTCACTGTGATATATTATCTTTTCTTCAATTTTTCCCACTTGTACAACTTGAAGTTTGTTAATGTTTCATCGAGAGTCTGCTGTAAAATAAAAACTCCTTGTCGTGTTTTACAAGACAATATTATTTAAGATGAATTATAATACAGTTTATTTTATTGAAGTAATAAAAATTCATCCTTGTCCCTTCACACTTCATTCCAAACTCTATTTGATTCAGTTGAAGTAACTAATAGAGGACATTAAAAAAGTTTAACTTGTTTAGAACTGAAGACACAAGTTACTGAGTAACATTAAGTAACAAGTATTTATTATAAGCAAACTGACAACGTTGGGATGCTATCATTGCTCTGATCTAGAGTTCATTATCCCTTTTTTTCCACTCATAACATATGAGGTCTTACGTTTACTTGTGTGCGAGCCCTATACCCTACAATACTTGCTATTCATCTATTTTCTAGTCTATATTCTATTTCCTTCCTTGTGGATGCAGTCATAGTGTTGAGCTCTGAAGGTGATGCACTGTGATACCAATAACTGTCACACATACACACACGTACACACACATCTGTGCGACATATGAGACTTACTGGCTATACTCTTTACAAGTCAGATTCATAATGGCTTATGGATTACTGACTGACCAATTGTCGCTAGTGGAGCAGATCAGAAGAGCCCTTACGTCTTCTTTGGTCTGAGACTTTTTAATGAGTTGTGCGCCAAAATATTGTAACGTTACTTTTGGTTGAAAATGTGAATTGTGACCTTTAGGCCTCTTGACGTTTTTTATGTCTTTTTGAGAAAATGGCCCCAAAATGACTTTATCATGAATTAGTAAAGACCACAAAAAGTTCAATTTTTTCAAGGCACGGTTGAGAGCATTGTCATTTATGGTTTGGAGTCAAAGACGATGACAAAGTCCATATAGAAAGGAATAGATGGTACATATACAAACCTACTATGACATGCCATAAATGTAAGTTTGACAGACCACATACCTAACAAAGACCTATACGGAAATCTTCCAAACGTTTCTGGGTTAATCACAGCAAGAAGAATGGCTGGCACTGGTCATCTGTTTCAAAACAATGAAACAACCTCGACTGTGATGTTTTGGAACCCAGAGCATGGTCAGCAACATAGCGGGAGACCAACAATACACTCTCCTACTATTCTACTCATAGACACTCAGATTGAAATACTAGATGGCCTCAAACGAGTAATACTGGAAAGATAATAGTGAAGGTGACTAGTGAAGAAGCCAGGCCCACTGAACCAATGGTCCTAGTGATGACCTTGTAACGTGCATAACAAAAGCATGATTAAACCTTTAAAGCATTTTGCACGTTTGAAACAAGCGAAGTCTCTGGGAAACATATGGCCTTCTTGACAGAATATCACTCTAGTTATCCTTCTTTTTAATAATGCAGTCTTTTAAGACACAGCAAGATTGTCTTTTGTCTTGTCACTCTGTCCTTGCGCAGAAATGGAGATGGGGTGTATCAAAACAAATTGTATCCATATTATTTCACTCGACTTCTACTTTTTTTTAATAGAGAAAGCAGAAGGGTATTCTTTTATATGTCACGTGGGTAGTAAATGAAGTAAATGAAGGTCTTTACTATTCTCATGGCTGTTATATTTATGTACTACATATTAATTACTGTTTGTCCTTTTGCTTATTCAGACCTAAGTCGTAAGTACACCACTGCGCGAACACGCCTAGTCACCATTCTCCACTTCCATGGTTGATATGCTCAGCTTGTGTTATACAAAGTCTATATCATTGCCCCGCTCTTCAAAATGTGTTTCCTTTACCTATTTCCGTTTCGTATTTCTTACACAAACAAGCAGTAGCTGAAGTTAATTGATAAAAATAGGAGGAGAAAAAACGTTTACGAGCACTCTTTATAGATTCTGCTTTTGTAGGGAAAAATACGCATTCATTACTGAACTAATCCTATTTAAAGAAGTATACAATAAGAAGATCACTGCATGAAAGCTGCAAGAAAGAGACACACATCGTCATATGTAGCAGATAGTTATAGGTCAGGTTAATTATTCTTTTACTCAGGCAAAAAACTGTGAGTATCTAACGATTGACCACCGAACAAACATGGACATACATACACCCAAACACACATATTCACATATTTACATAAACACATACCTATTCACACTTACAACTCACAAAGTTAGAAAATGAATTTGTTTTCACTTAATTGTCATCCTCATGCAAATTTTGAGCTATTATCAGGCATTAAAAATGGGTGTGTTTAGGGGCTTTTAATATATATATATATATATATATATATATATATATATATATATATATATATATACTCAATCTGCAGACAGTACTGTTTCGCCCTTTGTGGGCTCATCAGTGCAGCACAGAGCTTCCGAGACATAACTCTCTGGCCATATTACTGGAGCAAACACAGCTTAAAGAGTTATCGCGGGATCCTGTCAGAGTGCTCAAACCACGCATGCGCAGTGAACTTTGCATTACGCTAGCAACAGGTTCCCAAATCTCAGATAGAGTGCTCAACCAAACTTTCGTAAGGGAGCGTAATACTCAATCTGCAGGCAGTACTGTTTCGCCCTTTGTGGGCTCATCAGTGCAGCACAGAGCTTCTGAGACATAACTCTCTGGCCATATTGCCGGAGCAAACACAGCTTAAAGAGTTATTGTGGGGTCCTGTCAGAGTGCTCAAACCACACATGTGCAGTGAGCAAGTGAGCATTGCATTACGCTAATATATATATATATATATATATATATATATATATATATATATATATACATGTTTTAATCTGGTTTTTAACATTCTACCTCCTCTTATACAGTTACCAATACATAAAT
>RDPX01000238.1:319426-346881 GCA_003991215.1 Morbakka virulenta | reverse complement strand
GTTTCGCCCTTTGTGGGCTCATCAGTGCAGCACAGAGCTTCTGAGACATAACTCTCTGGCCATATTGCCGGAGCAAACACAGCTTAAAGAGTTATTGTGGGGTCCTGTCAGAGTCCTCAAACCACACATGTGCAGTGAGCAAGTGAGCATTGCATTACGCTAATATATATATATATATACATGTTTTAATCTGGTTTTTAACATTCTACCTCCTATTATACAGTTACCAATAAATAAATGTTTATCATAATTCTTACGTTAGCCTGTGATGTTAAATGCATATATTGCTCAGAAAATTTAGTGAATTTCAGTAAAAATACATAAGATTGTTTAAAGAACTTGATGTGGTTAAGGCTTTCCTAAGATTCTCACGAGAAAAACCCTGTTTATGCCAACCTGCTGGGAATTTTTTGCATAAATATCTTCTCTGTTATGATCAAAGAACAATCCATGGGATACAGGTTTAGAATAAAGATTAATATTTCTTTAAATCCAAATTTTCATTTAGTAACATAAAAGCCCAGCATCTATACATTCTTTACTAAGAGATTTCACGTATTTAAAATTTTTAATTCAACGTCAACATATAGGTAATGGGCGTGGAAAATGAAAATGATCAGGATTTTCTTAGTTTGAAATATGGTGTGTCATTTACCTGTCTTTTTTTTGTTTAATTCTCGTCAAATGAGCAGGTGCAGATTATAGGTATGAAATAGATTTGAAGTTAATTACGCTATAAAATTGGATTAAATATTTTCCTTTTGTTATAACTCGATCAAGCTGGCTATACTTTCAAGTTAATATTTTTATATTAAGTATAGACTACTAATTTAATAAATCTTTTTGTTCTGTTAAATAAATCTAGCAATTTCTACCTCAATTTTGGCTTGCGGCCAGACTCCGACTGCTACAAGCCATCAATTCTTTTTTCACTCTCCTTTTCAACAGGAAAACATTTGATTGTTACTAATTTTCAAAACTTTATACATTTTGACATAAATTATACTTTTTTTAAATGAAATATTATCATATATATGACTAAATCGTCCGCTGTTTCTCTGGATTTTCTAGCTTGTTGACTGATAAATATGGCCATATCATTTCTGGGTGATATTTACCTTTCGTATCATTGGGGTTTTTTCAACTTAACTGTTGTTTTTTACATGCGCCTGTAAAAAGCACTTAATAAACAACTTATGCGGTTGAAAAAATTTATTGCCTTGCAAGCTTAGCATTACTTCTTGATCAATTAGAAAGTATCGAATAAGTGACTCCTTAAAATACAGGCCCTCATTTAAGAAAAAATTATCATAATTTTCATACTAAGCACTGCTCTGCACTCTATCTGTTAGTAAACAATGCCACTCCTTATTCAACCGCCCTTTTTAACTCCACCGCACTCTAGAATAATTATTCAATTTGTCTCAATTTTTAAACTTCTTCTTCTTCTTCTTCTTTTTATTTCGGCTGCTCCCTGATTCAGGGGTCGCCACAGCGAATTTTCGTCCTCCATATGGCATGATCTTTGGCGTCCTCGCGTCTTAGCCCCTTCTCCATCATATAAGCTTTGATGTTATCCATCCATCTTTGCTTTGTTTGCCCTTTTCTTCTCCTTCCTGGTATATCCATCCTCAGTACTCTTCTCCCGACATAGCCCTCATCTCTCCTCCCCACGTGCCCGAACCATCTCAACCTGGACTCCCTTATTTTCTGAGAGAGTTCTCCGACATCCAGCCTGTTTCTCACTATCTCGTTGCACAACTTGTCTCTTCGAGTAACACCCAGTGCTCATCGAAGCATTCTCATTCTGCTACGTTCATCTGTTTCTCAAGTCCTGGCGTCAAAGGAACAGTCTCAATTTTTAAACATTCGTGGTAAAAAACTCCGGAAGTTAAACGCTATCTGTAAGTGGCATTCTTACAATATTCTCACACAGTTAAAGAGAATAACTTAAGTGTAGAATAAGTGACACCCATTTATTGAAGTGTTCTAGTATAATATGTGTTTTGTAATAAGTGAACAGGGTGCTTAATCTGTAAATTGCGCTTCTCTGTTTTCTTCTTCTTCTTCTAAGTGCATTGTCTGTAGAAGTTGGTATGTGGTTCCAATTAACCCGGCTCCTTGTCAGATGTAATATTTCACTTGTTTGTATTCCATTCCTCAAGTTTTTTGCCACATAGTCCCTCAAATTTCCCAAAAATGTTCTTCGCTGCCGCCCTCTGTCTCTGGCTCCTTCTATACGTCCAGTCAGAACCAAGTTCCCCAGACCCTCCTTCCTCATGACGTGTCACAAGNGAAGTGTTCTAGTATAATATGTGTTTTGTAATAAGTGAACAGGGTGCTTAATCTGTAAATTGCGCTTCTCTGTTTTCTTCTTCTTCTTCTAAGTGCATTGTCTGTAGAAGTTGGCATGTGGTTCCAATTAACCCGGCTCCTTGTCAGATGTAATATTTCACTTGTTTGTATTCCATTCCTCAAGTTTTTTGCCACATAGTCCCTCAAATTTCCCAAAAATGTTCTTCGCTGCCGCCCTCTGTCTCTGGCTCCTTCTATACGTCCAGTCAGAACCAAGTTCCCCAGACCCTCCTTCCTCATGACGTGTCACAAGAATTCTATCTGCCTTCTTCGAACTGTCCTCAACAGGTTCTTTTCCGTTCCTGCTCTTTGTAGAACTTCATCGTTTGCTATATGATCAGTTCATGATATTCTTAACATCCTTCTCAAGAACCACATTTCAGCGGCTTCCAACTTCTTTTCCACTGATATTGTCCAGCATTCACACCAATACAGCAGGGTAGTTTTACTGTATTATATTGTAGAGCCTCTTTTCAAGGATGTGCAGTGTTAATTTACTAAACAAGCGAAGCTAAGTCTTCCTTAAGTTCACTAATGACATAAAAAGCTTTTAAAAACTATTGGGTTTAATTATTACATGGTTAGGTTAATTGACTTAGTATAAGTTTTTAATTTCTACAACTATTTAAGACAGAATGTGAAGAAGTGTGCTTTGTACCCTATCGAAACAAAACATTGACCAAAACGTGAAGAGATTTTGGAACTTCGAATCTTTGGGAATGAAAGGGTATGAACCCTCAGATAATGAAAAGATTGTTGAAGAAATTAAGTTTGTTGACAGTAAATATGAAATTTTATTGCCATTTTTTAAAAAATTATCCTGTCATTCCAGGTAACTATTCTCTGTCTAAGAAAAGACTTGACTCTATTGTATCTTAGTTGCACTCCAAACCATTCTGTATCAGTATGCTAAAATTATCAAAGAGCAATTAGATAACGGAATCACTGAAAAGCTGAGTATCAATCACATACAAGAAGTAGGAACAGTACATTATTTACAGTATTGAGATATTATTTGTCTTGACAAGAGTACAAAACCACATCGTATTGTTTATGCTGCGAGTAATAAACGATCTGAAGAGACTCATTTGAATGCCACTATGTACTCTGAGCAAGCATTGAGACCATTAATGTTTGAGATAAGACTCAGATTTCATTTCTAATTTATTGTACTTTTAAGTGAGATTAAAAAGGCGCTTTGGAACAAATCTATCAAAGTTAAAGGAATTTTTTTAAGATTTTCCTGAATTTTCCTGAAATTAGTATAAATTGATGGTTTTTTGTTTTCAACCAGATCAAACGAGGAGCTTTGGAAATGTATAAAAGATTGTAAACATACTTTGGAGATGATGGAAATTACATGCAAAAATGGTATTTGAATGATACAGATTTATTGACTGAAATTGAAAATCTTGAATTTTCTCAGATTCATAAGTAAATATTCAGGAAATATTCTGGAGGAGGATTAATGTTTTCATAAGTCGGATACAAAGTCTATTTCTTCATCATATCATCATCATATTCGGTTTTAGGTCCGTTTTACATGCATCTGTTAGACGGTCTTCCAGGCCAGTCTGTCCTTTACTAGATCTTTGATGATACCTTTTTGCTTCAAATTTGATTTGATTACTACTTGTACTGCAAATTCAAAACCAAAAGTTTTTAGTGACACAGATTTGACGGATGCAAAGTGTTTTAGACCAAACCATATTAAATTTTTCAAATGCATTTGAAGGAAATACTATAGTTCTACAAAACGGATATTTTGAGAAGCACAGAAAAATTGTATGATCCAATTGGACGTCTTTTCCTTGTTGTTGTGTCCATGAAATTGAGATGTCCAGAGCTGTATAAAATGAAAGTTGATTAAGGTTCATCTTTATCTGATTCGATTGTTAAAATATGGGAACACATTGTTTCCGGCATCAAAAATTTAGGTTCTGTTGAAATTAAGGGACCAGTTTTAAGTACCAGTGACGATGTCATTGTTTCTATTGAGCTAGAAAGATTTGATGATGCGAGTAACTATGCATATAGTGCTACTGTATATTTGCGGGCGCCAAAGATGTCGGTCAAAATTTCTAGTTCTTTCTTTTTCTTCTTCTTCTTCTTCACTATCCATAGTCATTGGGCCTAAGGTGCACTTTTCTGCTTTTAACAATGCATCTCCATGCTTTTCGATCACCCGCTCTCTTTGTAGCCTCTTCCATTGACAGTTGTGTCCATTCATGAATGTTATACAGCCATGTTTTTCTTGGTCTTCCTTGGCCTCTCTTTCCGGGTACCCTGCCATGCATTATGGTATTCGCTAGGTTAAGGGAGCTGTTGTGACGAGTGACATGTCCAGACCACTGTATTTTTCTTCTCTTTATTATTGAAAGCAAAGTTTTCTCGTTGCCAAATTTCTGACAGATTTCAACCTTTACAGTCTCGTTTGTTTTGTGTGCATTGTATGGAATGCGCAAAATCTTTCGATAGCATTTCATTTCGAAAGCATTGATTCTTTTCTCTGAGTCTGCATTCAGTGTCCATGATTCACAGCCGTAGGTCATTATGGCTTATATAATTGCCTTCAAAAGCCTGATTTTTGTTTTGGTTGCGATACCACTATACTTCTATATCGTGTCAAGCTTGACTAATGCAGCAGTTGCTATTGCAATGCGACTTTGATCTCAGTTAATGACTGTATGTTGTAACTAATCAATTTGCCCCCCCCCCCCCTCCAGTGCTTAAAACAGTTTACTTGTTTAAGTTCCTGGTTTGAAACTAATATTGGTTCATTTAACTCTAGTTCTTCCTTGGCTGTTACCATCACCTTGCTTTTCTCTGAACTTATTTTCATGCCATATTTTCTGCCAGTTGTGTCAAGCCTTTCTGTGAGTTCTCGTAATTTCTCTTCACTTGACGAAGTCAATGTCATCAACAAAGCGCAAGTTTGAAACTATTCGTCCATTGACTGCAGCATCTCCCTAAAAACTCTCCAGTGCTTCTGTCATAATAAACTCCAAGAAGAGATTGAACAAGTACGGAAACAAAACACAGCCTTATCGGACGCTTATTTTCGAGGTGAACCATTTACTTGGTTTTCCTCCAACAAATACTAGACTCTTGGCTTGTTCTTAGAGCGACGTAATAGAACGGATAATGGTTTTGCTAATATTGTATTTCTCCATAATTATCCAGAGAGCTTTCTGCCAAACTCTGTCGAAAGCCTTCTTGAAATCAATAAAATTATGGTATAAAGGTTTCTGGTGTTCTAGGTATTTCTCCGCGAGAATCCTAAGATTGCAAATTTGCTCTGTAGTGCTGCGACTGTCTTGAGATCCAACTTGCATATCATCCAGCGTGCCCCCAACCATTTATTTCATTCGATTAAGTAGGACATACGGTAAGACTTTACTCGGGTGACTGAGTAGACCAATCGCTCTGTTGCTCTCGCATATCCGTATGTTACCTTTCTTTGGGAGTGGAAAGATTATTTACTCCGTCCATTTTGTAGGCCATCTGCCAGTTGCTAGTGTCATATTGCAAATCTTTAAGAGCATATCAATCATTAATTCGCCTCCGTTTTTCATTAGATCTGCCGAAATGTTGTCTGTTTCGGGTGCCATATTGCATTTAAGTTTCTTCAAGGCTTCTTTATTTCACTTCGGAGTATCTGTGGTTCTTCAAAATATGGTGGTTGCAGATTTCGGACGATTTCATCAAGACATTCATCTGCTTTATTAGCCTGATGATTGCAAAGCTCTTCGCAGTACTGCCTCCATCTTTCAGATACCTCTTCCGGATTTGTGAGGAGTTTTCCTTGTTTGTCTTCTACCACTGAGCATTTAGGTTTCCATTCTGATTCTAGTTCTTTAGTTGCACCTAAAACCAGATTGTCCCCTCTCAAAAGGGACACATTTTCACGATTAGAATTGATACCAGCCTTGATTCTTGCTCTTTTTCTTTCGATGTTTCGGAGACTCTACGGGGCTTTAATAAAACTGATAACATCGATTGTTGGGTGGATTCACAATTTGTCCTTTGGTGGGTGTTCTAAATTAACAAAGAATTTCGTACTTTTTTTAGAAAACGGGATTCAGGTAAGTAGAAAACTGGTGCATGTAAAGATCTGGCATTATGTTCTAACATATTAGAATCCCATTGACATAGCTTCTAGGGGCATGGAGAGTTTAGATATTGTTGCAAAGCAAAAATAGACGAAAGGCCTTGAGTTTCATTCAAAATCTGAGGAATATTTGGCAAAACATACTAAGTTTCTAACATTCTGAAACACCATATGGAGATATTTCTAAAGAATTTGATAAAGATGTCCAACCTAATTAAGAGATTACTCAGATGTTTTTCTTGGTATTGTACTGGAATCTACTATTGACATTAATAATACTGTTTCTTCTAAAACCCACAGTGACACGGATTGCCTTTTCACAATAATTGCATTTTTACTGTAGTGTGTTAACAATATGAAAGCCAAAATTCGGAAATATACAGTTGTAGTGGAGAAAGAATTGAAAAATTTTGAAATGGACAATGGTAAAGCTATTTGGTATCGTGATGTAAAGGGATCGTTACAAACTGGAAGAATTTTGAGAAAACTAAAAGGGATTCGGGATTATTTGAAGATGACCAAGGTGTCTTAAGATCAAAAGGCAGAATCAAAAGTGTAATTAATAATTTTATACAAACATTCCTTAATGTTACCTTGAAAACATCATCTGAAAAGATAATTGTTTGGAAATTTCATAAATGTGTGAAACACAATATGTTGAAAGTTCTTGATTTTATGGACTCAGCAAAAGCCATGGATGTAGGAGATTTATCATCTCATAAGTCATTTGTACTGAGGTACGTTTCGAGAGATAGTTCTCTATTAATCGGGAGGTGTATAATGGGTTAGGTGAAACATTTGCAGAGATTAGATCAACTTATTTCATTGTACAAGAATGACAACTGGTGGGAAAAAAGTATTTAAAAGTGTGCAATTTGCAGGAAATTTACATGCGATCACCTGAAGAGCCATTACAGGTTTTCGCATTGATGGAAAATAAGTATTTGAAAGTAACGGTGTAGACTTCTGTGTGGGAGTGATGTCAGTGATGTTATAGATGTGCCAATTTGTACGATTCTTGATGAAGAAATTTTGCATTCGATTATACAAAGATCATAATTATCTGTATGATCAGCTTTAATCGAGATCAAGTTTCTCAACCCAGACTGGGAGAAAGTGTGTTATGAATATTAGACAGCACACATCAGGGGTTAAGGGCCCTAATCAGTTTGGTATCAATGTTTATCTCGAAATGTGTCATGTTTTTTTAACAATTTTTTGCTGAGTTGAAATCAAATATTTTACTAAAGTCGTGAGATTAAGACTTTTGAAAGAGTCAGAGAACGGCTGCGTGTCTGAAGAAAACATGAGAATTAGTCTGGAGAAATCAATTTTTATTTTTATTTATATAAGAATACAAGTCTAATTTGTTATAAGTGAAGTATGTGGGATTCTCAAACATAATTCGAGTGTTTTTTTTATGTTATGGACCTTAAGCTCGTGGTGAGTAACATCCAAACAACAACCAGAACATTGCATCATGCGCAGCTCTCTTGTTTCGAAGGCCAGTTGCCTGTACTTTGTCAGTTTTCTCCAATCGCTTTGTTCCGATATTTTGTTGCTGTGGACAAGCCATATCACAAATCCAGATATTCTTCTTTTCTTTTTCTTCTAATATCAGATCGGGTCTCCTTGCCGATGTAGTTTTTCCCAAATTGAATTCGAAATCCCAAACAAGTTTTCCTCGCTCGCTCTCCAACACCGTCCATCGTTCCCATCGCTCTTTGTACCATACCACGTTATTGTCTGTCACTTCGTACACCTTTCCCCAGTTGACTGCTACAGTCATTAACGCCTATTATTATTATTATTATTATTATTATTATTATTATTATTATTATTATTTATGATGATAATTATTATATAGTTATCATTACTGATATTATTTTATTATTTTTACTGTTATGGTTGTTATTTTTTTTCCCTTGTAGAACTCGTACAACCCTTTTTCAAGAGATAGTTTGTTATTAAACGGAGCTTGAACATGGCCTTTACGCTTGGCATCATAAACCATCCCCCAGTCTCTTCTAACCACCTTAAAAGCAAGTGACACATCTTCCCTTATGTTAATCTTTTTGACTTTCTCCGACATTTTCTGTCCTGATATGATTTTCGTAACGAATGACGTTCAACTTTCCAAAGTAACAGTAAAGTTTAAAACAAACTCAGACACCAATTCAAAATGCTGAAATGGAGAATTTAATTTAACTCATTGGCAGACTCAAATCAAGCTTTTTAAATATTACAACCTCATTTCCCTTTATCAATTCCACTCGGATGTTTGGCCTTTCATACGCTTTTTTATAAAAATTGGCACTTACTTGGAATATTTGCACAATTCGGCGTTTGTTCTCCTGGAAATTACCACCCTAGTGTTTGTTACGAAAAAAAAGCGACTTCAAAATCTTTTTGAAAACACAAAACTCAAGTGTAAAGTACATTACAAAAATTATTCAGGAAGTATCAATCAGATTTCATATTTCTTATACTGTAGAAGAAATTTTAATAAAGTACTCTTCTTTTAAGGTTTTAATATGCAGTTTATATTATTTGATGGTTAATTAAAATGGACTATCAATATTGTTGTTGTTTTCATTAATTATCACTACGATCTCTGTTTTATCTTGATTTTCCTGTTCTGTTCACCATTGGTCTTGGATCCGACCAAGGTTCTCGGGCTCCAAATGGTACGCAATTGATTTTCATTTGATTAACAAAATTTTCTAAGGATATGATCAAGGAAGGGCAATCTTCTGATCTTTTTTATTTTTTTTTGCATGGACTCCTAAATAATAACATCTGGAGTGGAAACTGGACTCTGGGGTGTACAAGATGAGGCCAGTTTTTCTTAGAAGCAAAACTACATTCTTACACTATCAAAAGTAAAGTAAAAAGTAATTTATTGTCATTTAACGGAAACTAATGAAATATCAAGCCAGCGCGATTTTCTGCTGTCTTATAGCCACTTTTTCAGCCAACAGCAGCACATTGGTTAACCATGCGTGTACTCTTGATAGTCAAAAACTGGCGCCTTATCTGATGGCGACAGCGTTTGTTGCTGAGGGTCTGGGAACTACAGTTTGTATCAGCCTCATCTTGTACACCCAACAGCAGATTTCTGAGAGGTTTCCAGTTCAGATGTTATTATTTAGGAGTCCATGGTTTTTTTTATGAAAATTATACATGCCTTAAGATCGACGAAGAGAGTGAAATTCTATGCTCTACGCAACAAGAAAGTATTTTTCTTCTAAATTTTTAATAGAGCTCTGTGATTTCTATTGGGTGCATACTTCGCTGTTAAAATCTAAGTGAATTTCTCTGTTACCAGTTTCATCAATGGTTTACAAATACAGATTTCTGGTTGTTTAAATTCTGCAAAATGCGAATTGGTTTTTACGATCTTGCTTGTTAAAATTTTCATTCTGATCGTAATTTTACAAGTTAAATTGCACCAATTCATAAATTGTTCAACTAAAATTATTCCACGAGCTGCTCATTTTCATACGAGTCCTTAGTGTACTGCTTTATAAAATTTCATATGCTTATTTTGCAACTTATCACAAGGTTGAATTCGATTTTTTTTCATGAACACGATAAAGAGAGTTCCTGTTCAATAGAAGATAAGATCAGACTGTCGTAGATTAACAAAAAAATTAAACAAATTGGAACTTTTGATAGACTTTGGAGTTAATTATAGGCTGCACACAAACATTTTTTTCCACTGGAATCGATCTAATTTGTGGAAAATAACTCTCAACTCGCAATTTTTTTTACAGAATTAACAACCTGTGTTTTAGTAAATATCACATCTATTGTTTTTTTCTCTACAGCATGATGCGTCTCCTACAGTTAAAATGTGCAATACACAATAACGTCATGAAACTTTGTCAATATACAGACTTATTATTAATATATACAGCGTTGTGAACCAACTACCAACAAGATATATTCTTGGACGTTAATTAAAGATTTGCAGCTACAAAATTTAAAGCAAATCTGCTGATCTATTGTATGCTAAGAGAAGAATAAATGTGTTTCAAGGAATAATTATTAAATGGAATATTTATAACTATTCTGAAAGCGGAACAATCTATATGATAACTGGTTAGGGAGCAGTTGTCATTCTAGTAGTTGCTTATAAAGCCTTCCGTTTTATTATTTCGCTACAAATCAGTTTTTTATGAGCCAGTTAGGTATAAAGTAGTAAATTATAGGGAGGGTCCTTAGAAACTGGTTGCTTAAAAATGGGTTGCTTTATAAGTAGTTGCTTAGAACATTGTTTCCTTTAGTGTGCTGGCTAAAATTTGATTGATGTAATGTGGTTACTTAAAGAAATTGCTTATAAATAGGTGTTTGGTTACAAAATAATTTAGTTTATAAAGGTTCCCTTATATGGAATGGTTGGTTATGCTGTGGTTGCTTATCGAGTAGTTCTTCATAAAGCAGTTGATTGTAAAGGGGTTGATTAGAAAGTGAGTGGTTATAATGTGGTTTTTATGTGATAACCTTTATAGTGACAGGTAATGCAGTGATTACTTATCGAGTAGTTCCTTATAAAGTAGTTGCTTAGAACTTAGTTGCTTAGAACGTACATGCTTAAAAAGAGGTTTCTTAAAAAATGGTGAATTACAAAGGGGTAACCTACAAAGTGGTGACTTACAAACAGTATATTTTTAAACTACATTTCTCTAAAGGACGTAACTTTATAAATCAACAATTGGGAAGTTCAAATACTGATGCCTGTGGGTAACTGTGTCAGAGTGATAATTTACACTGTCGTGACCACAGCAGTGAAAAAAGCGAAGATAAATGGAAGTGGTATTTTTAGTATGGCTGTAGCAGCAATGATAGCAATTATGATGATGACTACAACTGTATTGGAGTGACCAACTAGGAATTCTTGAACACTGGTAATTAGCTAGAAATTAAACCTGAAACCGTTAACAAATTTGGTAACTCACTGGGGTTATTATCATAATGTGACTTTTCAAATACAATATGTAATATATAAATATATGTATTACTTATAGGTAAGAAAGAAATGTCATTTTTGGTTGCCATGGCGAAATAGGAAAATTATGAGATAAATTCTGTTACCAAGAATAATTTTACTAAAGCAACAGTATTCACATGTATTACATATTTAAGAAATTCATAAAGAAACAGATAAAGTGAAGCCAACAAATTTAGTATTTCCACAAAATACACTTTACCCATCCTGTTATTTTATTCTTTCTGTGCTATGAAAGACCTTAATGAAGTATGTATATATAAATATATATAAATATATATATATATATGACAAATAAATTATACAGTCCAAGATTAATACTCCTTTAAATGCAAATAATTAGTATTAATTAGTATTCACAAGTTTTGCATCATAATTTAATACCAAGGTGTTACCAAGGTGTTACCAAGGTGTTAAAATTCCAAGAATACAATGCGACCAATTTTTCTGCAAGTACTAGTATATATGAGAAAAACTCAACGCTTTTGTAAAGGTAATAGTCGCGGTATCGTCAAGAATCGTGAAAAATTAAAGAATTACAAGTATTTTATCGGGCATCTTACCATCCTTAGACATAGTATAAAGCACACGGGATGTTTTTATATGCTTAGTCTATATCAAGTAAGCAATGGAGTAAGTAAAATATCTATAATAAGAAAAAATAAAATAATTTCATAATTTCAATAATTTGAAATTAAATGCTTTGACTTATAAATATGACAGTGCTAAAATGAACGAATAACCTAATAGGAGAGAATAATTATCTAAACATATACCTCAGTATTTAAAATCTAAGGTTTATTAGAAAAATGTACTGGTTAATAACACTGTGCCGATAGCTCAGGTGGTACAGCACCTATGCATGAAAATCACAGGCGCCGGTTCGAACCCAGTTCGATACACACACATTTTTACTTCTCTATAAAAATATAATACAAGGTTAAACAACTTTATAGGGACAGGGGTATGTAATAAGAGAGCCATAGTGAACCCACCAAAATTAAGTTAAGGTAGATAATGTGATGCGAATGATGAAAAGACAAAAACAGAATATGAAAACAAGGTTGAGCTTAATAAATGTATAATAAGGAAAGAAAAAGTTAAATTAATATTTGAAATTGTAGTATGCAAAGGGTAGGTAATGTACTATGTAAAATCATAGCAAACGTTAAGGTAGGAAATATGATGCGATTGATTGGAATACAAGAACAAAAGGCATTGATAAGATGGAGTTTGATGAATTCAAAGTAAGCTTATGAAATACAAATACGTGATGCCACTCGGAATCGATTAGAGTGACTCTCAAAAATGTATGTCTATGAAGATGGACTTCAGGACATCCAGACAAATATACAGTAAATCTTAATGAAAACATTTGTTACCTGGATTTCTCGTATTTTATTGTATACCCTCTGATCATTTTCAAGATTAGACTCTAATTTCGGTACTTATATCACAATTACCAAGAAACTGTAAGGAATACCCAAGATTGCCCTAATAACGGTAACCTTGATCTTGTTAACATTTTTTAGTTGGTGGGAAGGGTTCCCTGCGTTCTGTATACATTGTCTACACATATACGTACGATGATTCCAGGTAGAGGGTTTCTATACTATTGCCTTCTGTTTGGTATTAGTTTTCAAATAAAGAATTTGTGGTATAAAACTCGAATATCGTAATTATAATCACGCGGTGAAGTGAAAACTCATTGGATATGTGTTTTCTTATTCTTGAGTCTTGGACCAGCCAAGTACCAGCGAAAAACCTTTCGATCAAAAGGAACGTGATTTTAATTGTGACATCAATTTTTACTTGTCTTTATGAGTTTTTCAGCTCATTATGTATATTTTTACTTTATTGCTGTCCTATATTTCTGGGGGATGGTTAACTTGGAAAAGTAATTCCTTTCCCACTAGCTACAGCTCTTGTGATTGGACTTGCTTATACAAAATAATAAGAAAGAAATGTTAATAATGATACTAAATAATTATCAATAGGGATATATTCTCTCTGTATAGGTATCACTATAAGAAAATGATAAGTCTTCTCTATGAAAACACATATAGTTATTTGCGACCCACCGCTCATTTAGTTTGTTCGTTTTTATGTAGCACGTTAAATAAATAACTTTCTACCTTTTGGTCCTTATTACTCTTTGTCATTAATCTAAGTACTAATTGCTTAACTGTTAAAGTTACTTTTAGTATTAAAAATCTTTCTCTTAATATTACTTTGCTTCTTGTTCCATCCTTTTCCAAAGCCATACAGTGTCTTATCTCGTTTATTTGACCTCTTTTGCCCAAAAGGCTCTATTCCACTTCTTCCAAACCAGTCCATTTCTGTCTCCTGCCCTGGCTGGACCCCACGAATTCCGTCCTGCTTTTACTGTTTACTTCTTCACTCTCCAACTCCAGATTGCTTTTGATTATGTTATCATTATCTGTCATTAGGTCTCTGTATAAGCTCTGTGGCACAGTGATGTACTTTCTCTATCCATTTCCATTGTCTTCTATTTAGTCAAAGGCCCGGTCTTCTGCAATCTGTGCGTCGTAAAATGCCAAATAGACGAATTGTTTGTTCTATCCCTGTAAATGGTGATTCTAATTCCTTTGTATCTTAACAAAGTGACTTTAGGTCGCTGGTAGAGTACATTGGATCAAACTCATAATTTTAGCCCATTAAACATGTTCTCCAACCTTTAAAAACCTCAATCGAAAACCATTTTCTTGAAAACCATAAAATTAGTGTGAGCTTCAGTCCCTGGCCTCCCTAGTGTCCTCTCCTGTTACCTCACTGAAGTTTTTTGCAGGTTTTACTTCAGGGTACACCTTATTTTAGCAAATATTTCTCAATACTGCTTTCTAAATTCTGAATATTAGCGTAAAATAAATGAAAGAAATAAAAAGAAATAGAAGTGAAACAGAAGAACAGAAAAGACGTTAAACCAGGAAGAAATTAATTAATGAAATAAAAAGATATATCATAACAGGTACATCATACCAGATACATCATACCAGATACATCAAACCAGATACATCATACCAGATACATCATACCAGATACATCATACCAGATACATCATACCAGATACATCATACCAGATACATCATACCAGATACATCATACCAGATACATCATACCAGATACATCATACCAGATACATCATACCAGATACATCTCTAAAAGTAAGTTCCTTTTTCCTTGGGAATACCAAAATCAAACGCATACATTTTATCTATAACCAACAAAAATTTTATTGAAAACGTTCTGGTGCGTTATCTTTACAACTTTCTGGTTTTGAAAAATTAATACCATTTGCCCTTTGATATGAATGAAAAAATTCCTCNCAGATACATCATACCAGATACATCATACCAGATACATCATACCAGATACATCATACCAGATACATCATACCAGATACATCATACCAGATACATCATACCAGATACATCATACCAGATACATCATACCAGATACATCATACCAGATACATCTCTAAAAGTAAGTTCCTTTTTCCTTGGGAATACCAAAATCAAACGCATACATTTTATCTATAACCAACAAAAATTTTATTGAAAACGTTCTGGTGCGTTATCTTTACAACTTTCTGGTTTTGAAAAATTAATACCATTTGCCCTTTGATATGAATGAAAAAATTCCTCCTCCCAACAGCTCCTCATGCATGGATCCATCTCACTGAAAAATCCCCATTTTTAAGGAAAAGTGTTTCTTAGTAAATTTCCTCCCTTTAAAATAATTTCTGTTATCTTTTTAATTTATTTTTCTTTATCTTTCTGATCTTTTGTTCTCTTTCCTTTTCATAAACCATTTCTCCGCTCTTTTTATTCATTTCTATTCCATTTTTTTAATTGCTTTTTCCTTTTCCTTTCGATTGTATAATCTGACTCACGAGTCCTCAAAACACTCAAGTGCCTGTTATCTTCATTCAGATGTATCGGTTAACCACTGTAGTACGCTTACTTCTTGGTAGTGCTTGTTTAAGATTGTTTAAGGGGACAATGAAAGGAAATTGGGTGTAATAACCATCAAAGGATTTGAATCTAATGTTTATTGATCATTTTTTCTAAAATAAAGGCGGTAAGAACAGCTTGCAGCTGTAAGTGGTCCCAATCAATAAATGCTCATTTGCAAAACCCTTTACAAATATATCTGAGCGCCAGTTTCCCTGACAGATGCTGGTACTTCTTCCTGGTGTGGGTTATGTGTCTATTATTCACTACCTGGTAACTACTTTGTTTAGAAGATCAAAAGCTTGTAGGAATTTTTAAACTTCGTTACTTAATTTAACCATCTTTTATATGGGAGAAATTTCTTACCTAGCCCTAACGATTTTTGTCTTATTAGAAGTGACTCTATAAATAAAATCAGCTAACCTGGCCAATCATCTGTCTATATTAGTGGTTCCCAAACCATTTTTTGTATGAAATCCTTTTACATTATTTAAAAAATTATAAACCCTTACCTAACTCGGGGCACTATTGAGCAATGAAGTTTTTTCAACAAACATATCTTTAATAGGATAAATGTTTGTCTTTTGGGGGACATAAGTTACTTAAGTATCCTATGTAAGTATGGTTTAATATTTGGTATTTAAACATTCATATCCGATGTGGCATCTGGTTTCCTTCGATATTTACTTTTCGTGCTAGCATATCTAGAAAATCCTGAGTCACATAAATATATTGCTGCATATAACAAAATTATTCTTATGGCTTGTTTAGATCTTTCAGGATATTCCTCAAATAATTTGCCACAGAGTACGTCTGAAAGCACTTTTTTAGTCTTAAAGTGGGAGTCAGAAGTAATTTCTATTAAGATTCCATAATAGGTTGCTGGAAACCCTGTTGACTTTTTTGTTAGTCTCAATGAATTTTGTAATAATGATCTTTGCATGTTAGGAAAAAAGTCAGTAAGAGATTCTAATAAGGTGTNTCTTCATTCAGATGTATCGGTTAACCACTGTAGTACGCTTACTTCTTGGTAGTGCTTGTTTAAGATTGTTTAAGGGGACAATGAAGGGAAATTGGGTGTAATAACCATCAAAGGATTTGAATCTAATGTTTATTGATCATTTTTTCAAAAATAAAGGCGGTAAGAACAGCTTGCAGCTGTAAGTGGTCCTAATCAATAAATGCTCATTTGCAAAACCCTTTACAAATATATCTGAGCGCCAGTTTCCCTGACAGATGCTGGTACTTCTTCCTGGTGTGGGTTATGTGTCTATTATTCACTACCTGGTAACTACTTTGTTTAGAAGATCAAAAGCTTGTAGGAATTTTTAAACTTCGTTACTTAATTTAACCATCTTTTATATGGGAGAAATTTCTTACCCAGCCCTAACGATTTTTGTCTTATTAGAAGTGACTCTATAAATAAAATCAGCCAACCTGGCCAATCATCTGTCTATATTAGTGGTTCCCAAACCCCTTTTTGTATGAAATCCTTTTACATTATTTAAAAAATTATAAACCCTTACCTAACTCGGGGCACTATTGGGCAATGAATTTTTTTAAACAAAGATATCTTTAATAGGATAAATGTTTCTCTTTTTGGGGACATAAGTTACTTAAGTATCCTATGTAAGTATGGTTTAATATTTGGTATTTAAACATTCATATCCGATGTGGCATCTGGTTTCCTTCGATATTTACTTTTCGTGCTAGCATATCTAGAAAATCCTGAGTCACATAAATATATTGCTGCATATAACAAAATTATTCTTATGGCTTGTTTAGATCTTTCAGGATATTCCTCAAATAGTTTGCCACAGAGTACGTCCAAAAGCACTTTTTTGGTCTTAAAGTGGGAGTCAGAAGTAATTTCTATTAAGATTCCATGATTAATATGATGGTTGCTGGAAACCCTGTTGACTTTTTTGTTAGTCTCAATGAATTTTGTAATAATGATCTTTGCTGTACATGTTAGGAAAAACCTCAGTAAGAGATTCTGATAAGCTATTAAGATAATCTTTAACTTCATTGAGGGTTGCTGTATCTAATTCCTCTTCAGATTCTTACAGATGTTCAACAGGAACTGGAAAACGTACTTATAAAGATTTACTTCAGTACTTCTGTACTGTAATTTACATGCTAAAAATAATATTGTATCTTATGCCAGAAAAATGTTTGCTTCTTTCCTTTGTACTGCTATGTATATTTCATTCATTTTGAAAAAAGTATCTGCTGAACACGTAACTTTTGATAACCATATATCATTTCTTAATCGATCAGACAATTTTGATTTATGATCAAGGAAATGAGACAGCAATTCGTCTCTCAGTTCAACGGTTCTCAAAAGAGTATCTTCTCTGGAAAGCCACCTAACTTTGGTATGCATAAGAAGAGTTGTGTGACGACTGCCCATATTTCACATAAAGCTTTAAGTACTCTCGATTGTAAGGGCCTAGTTTTAATGAAATTGATAACCTGCTGTGCTTCGTCCAGAAATGCTTTTACTAATGGCGAAATCCTTTTTGTCACTAATGCGTGTCTGTAAAAAATGCAGTGATTACTCCTGCTGGTTTTAGTAAAAGTTTTTTATTCCAGTTACGGCAGAAGATAACATTTCCGTTATAGCCTTTGCTCCAACTGTGCACACTGAAATGCACTGGTCTCAACCAATGCAATAATTTTTTATGTAATCATCAACACAATCATATTGATCTTCTCCACAGGGATGAAGCTCTAAACTTTCATAAAAGTATATTTTCACCCACAGAGTTCTATAAAAATGAAACATGCTCTAATTAACAAAATTAACAACACTGTAATCATTGTTTAATTATCACAAATACCTTAAGTAGATCCATAGAGCTCAGAAGATAGTGATATGTACAGTTGAAGTAAGACTCAGCAGATTTGAAAAATTAAAAACCACATTGTTAATCAATTGTCTCCTGGCAGAATTCAAATATCAACCCTTTTAAACTTATTGAGGAAAAGCCCGAAAATCTCAAATTTTAAACCTTGTGAAAACATGGATAAACATTGAACTAAGAAAATAAGAAAGCATAAATGTGACCTGAAGTCGATGCACCTGAGAAAACTTCAGTTTTCCTTTTGGAAACAAAGTGAACTTAAACAAAAAGATACAAATACATGAAAGCAAGCCAACTGGTAAAGTGATTTGGCGTTCCAGTAAGAAAGTAAAATTACGGTAGTTGGGGTCGGTTTTGAGAAAAACGAAGAGAAAAATGTGGAGATGAGTTGTGAAATATTAAGCAGCAGGGTAGTTAGAAGAACGTAAAAGCAAAGCTAAGATTCACTGTTGTCGTTCGAGAAAACAAGCATTCTGTCAGAATAAGGCAAGAAGACGTCATTCTTTAAAAAAAAAAGGTAAGTTCTGATCCACCATGATCAACTCTGGTTGTAGCAGCTAAAATAAAAAGAAAAGTAATTAAAAATCTGCTATTTATTAAAAGAGAGGATTTTAAAAAAATATATAAATCAAAACAAATGGAAACTGTTATACCACACTGGAATCGTTATACTTACACATTTTACTGCCATTCATTTTACATACTGAGCTATCGACGCTGTGTTTTTACCAAACTGTTCTTTTAACTTAAATTTACATTTTTTTGTTAATGAAATATTAATAGGTGAAATCAATAGCTTATAAAAAGTAATGTCCTCTACTTAAATAATCAAATTAAAGGCGATAGTGAAAGATGGAATGTTAGTCTTACAAAGAATTTTGGCTTCAAGATTTTGTAATTTCGTCATTGTGCCAGCAACCAAAAAGTTACGATTAAAAGTTCTTCAGGGGAGCCGTGGCTTAATGGTTAGTGAAACTCCACTGTAACAAAGAGTTTCGGGTTCGATTCCCCCGAGCTGTCGAGGAGAATTTGGAACTTTGCAAAGAAAAAAAAGCCATTGGTTGGCGTCAGGAAGGGCATCCGGCCAGGAAATTCCTCACTGCCAAATCAAAGTCCCTCTGAAGGGCACCGTCTGAGCCCCAATTGCTGGGGAAAAATAACGTTAAAACTTAAAAAAAAAGGCTGAAAAGACATTTTTTATCATATAAGCTATTGATTTGCCATCAGAAAGAGAAAGGAAGGAGAAAACTCTTCCTTGCATTAAAAGAGTCTTCCAGAAACAAATACAAAAGCTAAAGAACGCCGAAACAAATATGTAACACCAATATATTATTCTACCATCCCAATAAATCGGATCTTGCAGAGTTTTCAATTTCTTTTTTCGTTCCACAGCAAGAGCAAAGAACCTCTTGAAAAGCAGCTCGCCATTGTCTATTGAGCAATATATATAATACTGGATTTAAGGCACTATTAAAATAATGCAAGAATTTACTATATTTGACCATACTGTAATTTAAAACATTGTTCGGAGCAACGTAAAAAACTATATTTATGGACATGAAAGGAGTCCACAGAGCTATAAAGGATCCCATTACAAATGCTAATGTCTTGGCTGCTTTAAATTCCCTTCGAATACTACGGCGGACTTTTAATTTGTTTCGCTTCATAACCGTGTTAACGCGAGACATTCGATTTGGTAAAGAAACAACAGAACTCGATGACACTCTCATGTGCATACTTTTTGAAACAGTTATTTCACTTCTGTGGTAAGAATTTTCTGTTACAACTTCGTATTCTGTAGTTACATTACCAAGTGGATTTCCAGGCTTGGTCAATTTATCCATTGATTGCGCATTTCCTAGACATTCTGTAGTAACTGGCGAGCCATTTACAAAGAACTTCTTACTCAGCCTTTCCTCGTAGTATCCCGTTGTGCTAATTTTGTTCTGCATGCTGTTTATTCTTTCGGATTTTTTTTCGGTTTTCTTTTCTGCTTTCTTCGTGCAATCGACTGTCGTGAATTCTGAAGCCTCTTTAACTTCCCACGAAGAACTTTGGTCTCCCGAAGTGTAATGATCAGATGGTACATTTTCTACACTTTCTCGTTTAGGAGAATTTTGTGATCCACATATTTGTAAAGCAGTTATTTTGCGTGCGTGATGGTTAGCAACAAATGCTATAGTGACGTAGCAAATCAGCATTATACCAACAGGTAATGCGTAGGTTACTATGACGATAAATAGAGTAAAGGATCTTCTGTCTTTTATAATTAAAACCATTATTGCAGAAAGTAATGCTGTAGCCCAGCAAATTGCAACTGCCACGATGGCAACATTCTCGGTTACCACACGCTGGTGGATAAAAGGCCATTTTATAACAAATAATCGATCCAGAGCAATAGTTGTTAGTGAAAATATCGAAACAGAGCTCGAACAAATATCACAAATTAGATAAGCAGTGTTTGCGTTATTCTGGGTTTGGGTTTTTGCTAGCCAAGAACAAACATACACAGCAAAAGCCATTGGCATCGGTAAGACAGATACTAGAATATCTGCGGCTGCCAGAGATGCGATAAAAAAGTTTGTCACTGTGTGTAATGTACGGTACTTAATAAATGCTGTGATGGTCACAGTGTTTCCAAGCAGTGCAACAACCATTATTGATAGTAGAATAAATCCATCGAAGGTGCTAACTATTCCACTAGATAAATGACATGAAGCTGAGTTATGACTCATTTTACAGATTAAAAAGTGATTCCTTGAGATCAGAGTAATATTGTCGGATATTACAAGTTACAACTTGAAAAAAATTAAAAATCGGTTACATGTGTGCCATATGAACTAAAGTATAATAAGCAATACTTCTTCTTAAAATATTTCAAGTGGAAAGAAGAAAACATCCAATTTTCTCCGATTTTGCAAACAATATTTTTCCTTGTTTCGTAAGGAAATTTTAATATTAGTTTACAATGACAATAGCTATATGATATCAGTGATTCCTTTTTACAATACGAAAAGCGTGATTTAAACCCACTTTAATTTGTAAGAAGTCCAGAAAAAGTCATTGTAACATAAATAAATGAAAAAAATTGACACCTGCAGAGAATATCTGTTGGTCCAAGAAGTAATTTCTTTGAGGTGAAAAAACTCTGTTAAGAACGTAAACTCCAGTTTCCATTTACAGAGCAAAACCTAAAAAAAATAAATTAAATATACTTGCAATCAAAATAACGATTAACAAATCACGAACACTTAAAGTTTCGGAGCAAAACGTATTCTTCACTAATAACAATATCTTCCTTTTCATGTTAACCAAAAATCCTTACTGTTTCTGATGAGGAGGATAAAAGGTTTAGAACAGATTTCAGATGTATAACTTTAGATGTGATATAGTGAGAAGTGGGGAATTTAAATAGTTTCTATTCAATCTTGCACTTAAAAAAAGCAGGTGAAATTGTACTTAAATCCAGATGCTTGAATTTGTATAACTCGCAATTCTGCAAACAACAGGAAATATCTGAACACATTTGTGTCCATTTTGTGTAGATTTTAGTTCCATCAAGAAAATGATGTATATAAAACCAATACTCGTAGTCTTTTATTTAACAATGATGATCCGAAAACAAATAACTTGGGTAAAAGTTTGCATGTTTTGCAGACAGTACATTGCACCAACTTGAAAAAGCAAATTTTGCAATAGGAAGAAGTCAATATCTTCACTGTCTTTTCTTTCTTGTTTCAAACATGGTCGTCTACCTTCATTTGTCAAAATGTGGCTTGACAGTTCAACAAAGATCCAAAGTTTGTCTCCTCTTCGTCCATTTCTCACACAGTTGATGTTTTTATGATGTAGATCTGAACATCTAAACGCACACAAATTATGCTCACTATATTTTTTTTCAGAGCTAAGGATTTATATTAGAACCATATAAATAATGTTAATGTCTACCATTATGTTTCTAACATCTTATTGTCTCCAATTTTTATCTGGCACTATTATAGTTTTTTAACAAATATGTTTTCTAGCTGTTCTTTCTCTGTCCCCCACCTCTCTCTCTCTCTCTCTCTCTCTCTCTCTCTCTCTTTCTCTCTTCCTCCCTCTCCCTCTCCCTCCCCCCCTCTCTCTCTGAATACCTACAGTTTCAACTAAACTTTAGTTTAGTTGAACCTGTAGATGTTCATACGTAGGTGTTAATACAGAAAGTTTTTAAAGTGCGTAAGTATTGAAAAAGTAATTGCAAGTTTGTTTAGACTGCCGACTCTTAACACTCTCTTAACTGAGAATTGAGAAAGATTTTTTAAATACTTAGCACTACTTTTAAGACCCCCTCCAATTTATTTATGTCATATAGGGTATCCTGGACACCGTGCTTGCATCTCTTCAGATAAACAATATGANGACACCGTGCTTGCATCTCTTCAGAAAAACAATATGAAGAAATAATATTTTAATTCTTGATATACATATATTTTTTATTATTATTATTATTATTATTATTATTATTATTATTATTATTATTATTATTATTACAAAAATTTACTTTGATTTGCTTTGTTAAGATCAAACACCGAGTCACCACCAGTGACCTAGGGTGAGTGAAATTGAAGGTTTTATTTGTGGGAGAAAAAAAATTGTTTGCAAGGGTAAAAAATAATATAAAAAGGTATTAAAAATTTAAATACAAAACTCAAGGCAATTTACGAACATCAATTCTACAATAAATTATTATTATTATTATTATTATTATTAATTATTATTTAGTATTTATTAACGTACAACATATATTACATATTTTTTAGACTAATACAGGAAAAAATAGTGCAAACTTGGATACAATTATTCTTTATACTCAAGGGGTAGTTTGTACAAACCAATGGCTCTCTAGACTAGAAAAATTAATAGCACTAACCTCTTTGCCAAGTAACATAAGAACTACTCATTTTTCGTTATCTGTTCTTAGATTTTAAAGATTTTATTTTTATTATACTTATTCGTTTCAGTACTAACTGCTATTAATATTGTACTTATTAGATTTATAGCACAGAACGAAGAATGAGAGCAGTCATGTTGGATATATCGTACATACTGTATAAAATGACTGATGTCCTAATTCTGTACAAATATTCATTTAGATTAGGCTTAAAATGCATTTGTTTCCGACTTCCAAGAAGGCACTGCAATTTCAAAGAATTCACAAAGGGAGACATTGCTAATGATATTGCCTCTTGACCAAACTGAAGGTTTAGCTATCAGAAAAGTGAATTAAACAATAGTTTTGATGCTGCTGGATTGCCAATTGAAGATAGAAGAGATTAACAGGGATAAATGGAGCAGTTGAGGTAATATTAATGCTTCATGGCTTGGAGTGGTACAATATTTATGAGCCATGCAAGTCAAGCAAAAGTACTCTTTGCACAAGGTTTTCAGTTTTACGACTTGACAAGATTTTTGCATTGCCTAATTGGTACTATGAACTGACAAATAAAAACGTGTTATGTATCTCTTGTTTAGTTAAGAATTAAGCTTAACAGAATATGAGATAAGAGTATTTACTTAAAGGAGTTAAACTCAACAAAAGACGACCAAAGCGAGAAAGAAATTCAAGAGAGCGTCAAAAGAAACACTTGAAGTTAGTCGAGTTTAGTTCTTGCGTAACGGTATTACTTGTCTCAGAACAACAATTGTCTGCTTTCCTGTAATTTTATGAGCATTTCATTTTCAAGTTTCCTTGTATACCAATATAAAAACAATACAGTAAAGAAAACCACAATTAGTATTTAATAATTCAGTTACATAATATATATAGAGAGATATATAATGAATGATTCATATAATTGTCTTGGATTAAAACACCAAATATTTTGATTCAGTTGCAAAGATCAAAGCTGCCTCTTGCAGATTTTTAAAACAAGCAATTGGGTAACTATTGAGTTTCTACGTAATTTAGGGTGATAAATTTATTGTATAGGGAATACATGCTTTCTTTTTATCAATAATATTTAATAAATAAAGATAGTTACCATGTCTGAACTTACTATTCTGATAGGTTTCCGAAATGCACAATGCCTTCTATTTAGAGAATTAACTTTAAAGTTAAATAAGGTAAATAATGCATGATGAAATAAACGGGACAAAAAAGAAGAAATCTTTAAACGTTAGTTAAATTAACGAGATCTGTGTTACCTATATATACTATACATATATACATATATATACATATATATACATATATATACTATATATATACTATGCATATATACATATATAATATATATACTATACATATATACAAATATACTATATATATACTATATATACTATACATTTATACATATATATACATATATAATATATACACTATACATATATACAGATATTTACTATATATATAGTATGAGTGCTAAGATCATAGCCGTACATGTTAAACGGCAAAAATAAACAAATACAATGAGACACTAACAGAAACAGGACATAGACAAACGATGACAATAACAAAACTGAATTGAAGAAAAGGGAATTAGAATGTACTGAAAGGTAGAAAATATAGTGAAAAGAAGAAATAGATGACCAGATGGTAAATCAAAAGCGTGCATCATCAGTCGATGCTACCTAATATCAATTTAAGAAAAGGGATCGGGAGAAGGAAGTAACAAATAAAAACGGTGAGAAAGTAAAAGTAACAATCAAATAAGATAAGTAATCCTCTGCACTGAAGTGTTTTTCAACTTTGTTTAAGGTAAAAGAGAAGAAACACAACGAAGTACGACAAAATACAAAGAACTTTGTTACGAAGAATTATATATTTTAAAAATACATTGATCGAGTATTCGCATTACCTCAGCACGACCCTCGTCAATGCAACTTATAAAACGATGATAATTGTTAAAAAATGTTTTTTTGCTGGGTTTTTTTTGAGTACAGAAAAAGAAAAAAACCCTCAAACCAACATATTTACTTTATAGCAACTTTTAATCATGTTTTCATGTTTTTTCACTTTTTTTTCAGTTTCATACACGTGGTGATTCTATGCCTTATGTAATTTTTCATTTTAAAAAATGTTTGTAAAATTAAATCAATCCAACTACCCAACTGAGGCGTCAAATTTCGGAATAGCATTAATCAAGTTAAACTTTCATTCCCTATAATAAGGTAGCTCATACAATTTTCGACGCTCGAATTTGGGAACTACGGTTAGCATTCTCAATAGCAAAAATATGTTAATCAAAACAAGGATTAGGATATTAACAGCCTTATAAAGTATACAGGTGTAACATGAAACAAGAAAAGAAGAAGAACAGAAAATTGATAGCTCTGACCCTTGATGCAACACGAAGGAGCATTAAGGGAAAATGGACTGATAGAAAAAGTAACAATGAATTGTTGAGGCTAATGAAAAGACAGAAAGAGGTGTAAAAGTGGTATCAAAGAGCAATAAATGAAGTTTTTTCGGTCATTTAATTAAAGAAGGAAACATGGAAGAAATAATAACACCTGGAGAATCGAGGGCTCCAGGGGCAAAGTGAGACAAAGAAGAAAGCAGCTGGACAACATTAGATCATTTTTGTAGCGGAACAGAAACTGTGAAGTGATTCGCAGTTACCGAGATAGACAGCAGTGAAAGTCCATGAGCGCCCAAACACATAGCGAGATACCCTAAGAAGAAGAAGAAGAAGAAGAAGAAGAAGTAGAAGAAGAAGGAGGAGGAGGATATACTATTTGACTAGAATAATTAAAGAAAAGCGAGTATTATGAGGGTTTGAATAAGTGCATTTTGCTTTCACAGCGTTACAATCAAATACTATTTAGTAGACACCATGCACGTTACGTCTAGATTTTTCTTATTTTGTTTTAAGTGTTTGATTTTCAGGTGTTTATCCTTATATTGGTTAGCTCTTTTGACGTAGTTGCCTTTTTCTTCTTAGCGTTCTTTTGTTGTTGTTTTGTCTGTTGTTAAGATAACATCCGAAATATTTACCAACATATGTTTCATCTGGTTTGATTTCAAATCTAATGTCTGACATCGCACTGTAGTTTTGCTTCCATCTTTGTTCTCTTGCATTTCACTCTCACTTCATCTCTACTTCAGCATATTCTCTCCTGCATGCTTTTTTCCTATGATAATTGAATTTTCCTCCTATTCTGACTATAAGTACGTTTCAGGCTCTCATCTATTATACCCCCTATAACAACAGGTATCACTTTAACATTCTTTAGCTTCCATAACCGTGCAATTTCATCCTTCAATAGTTGGTATTTCTCAATCTTATTTTAGCTTCTTTTGTTCTTTTATTTATCATCACAATATCAGGCTCTCTAGCTTCGATGTGTTGGTCGCATTGTATCATCATATCCCATAACAGTTTGTGTTCTTCATTTTCGCTACAACCATTTGGCTTATGGCTGTACCACTCATTCACCCGTTCCAAACCTGCCGTACGACACATTGCCAATGGACGTATCTTCCCATATTATCACGACGCCTTTTATATTCTTTCTGTGCTAACTTGGAACACTTACTTACGACATGGCTGACACTCTCACCCCTCTCGAAACACATCCTGTGGTTCGTATTATTATTATTATTATTATTATTATTATTATTATTATTATTATTATTATTATTTATAATGTAAATCTCAGACATGTTTGTCTGGAAAGTTCTTTTGTTCTTTTATCTTTGAGAGCGGGTAACAACAAGTCACCAGGGGTCTCAAAGTTCCTTCTCCTGTTTCTCTAAAGAGACAAGACTTTTCGCAGTATCCTCCCTGTTTCAAGCAGTGCCGTTTTCTGAATAATTGCCATCTCAATCTTCACACCCATTTTCTCCATGTATCTTTCAAACTTGTTTGAAATGACTCCCAATGCTCCAATTACTACAGGTATCACCGTAACTTTATTCATTTGCCATACATGACCTATTTCTTCTCTCAACATTTGGTACTTTTCAATCTTTTCAAGTTCTTTTTCTGCTACTCTTGAATCTCCTGGCACAGCAATATCTATTATTTTTACTTCTTTGTTCCTCTTATCTACCAACACAATATCTGGCCGCCTTGCTTCAATAAATCTATCACACTGAATGGTGAAATCCCATAGGAGCTTGAAATTCTCATTTTCAATTACTGCTTCGGGTTGCT
>RDPX01000238.1:224338-272076 GCA_003991215.1 Morbakka virulenta | reverse complement strand
TCTCTCTCTCTGTGTGTCTCTCTGTCTCTCTGTCTTTCTCTCTTTCTCTCTCTGTCTCTCTCTGTCTCTCTCTGTCTCTCTCTGTCTCTCTCTGTCTCTCTCTGTCTCTCTCTCTGTCTCTCTCTCTGTCTCTCTCTCTCTCTCTCTCTCTCTCTCTCTCTCTCTCTCTCTTTCTCTCTCTCTCTCTAACTCACTTTCTCTCTTTCTCTCTTTCTCTCTCTTTCTCTTTCTCTGTCTCTCTCTCTGTCTAACGTGCCTAACTCTGTCTAACCAGACTACCTTTGATATCACTACTTGATTCTAACTAGTTAAATGCAATGATTTTGCTTTCTAATGTTTGAATTGTTTAAGAGTACCTTACATTCATATTTTTGACATCTCTTTGTTTGTCTGTTGGTTTTTGCGTTAAGACTGAAGCTGTGAACGAATCTTCGGGACTGAAAAATAGTCTGAAAGAGTTATTGAATCCGAGGGGTCACTCGGGCAAGTTGCAACAACTATCAATCACTTGAGGGGACTTGATGTCACACGCAAATTACAAAATTTTTGTATTTTGTTTAGCAGTTTTCAAAATAGTCAAAAATGATTTTAGAATTTTATGAAACATTTCATATTTTTTTACAAGGTTGTTGAACCTCTAGAAAAGTTTAGAAAATTCAAGAATTTTCTAGAGATATTCAAGAATGTTCCATAGCTCACAAAAACAAAAATGACCTTTTTCAAAAATATAGAACAATCTGAAACATAACGATTTGATAGAAAATTTCATTGAAAAACTCCAGATGCACACTTTGGTTAAAGATGGTTAAAGTGTTATCAAAATTTTCTTACCATTCTTAACCTTGTCTACATAGTTCTACAGCTTTTTCGAGAATTCCTAGTTTCTTTGAATACTAGAGAATTTCTCAAAATTCTAGAGATTCAAAAGCTTAAATCCAAAACAACCTAGAGCTGGTTAATTTGTTTCAAAAAAATGTAATTTATTAATAGGTTCTCAGTTTCTGAACAATAATAAATGTGTTTTGGTTATTATATTCTACCAACTTGCAGAGTGGAGGGCATTTGAATAATGACGACTTAATATCAATCAAAAAACCAATTACGTTCTACAAAGGGAAACATGTCTTCCAAGAAATGTCAGAGTACTTTCAGTACAACATCAAATCCTTATTAAGTGCTCGGGAGACAGAAGCTCCATACCCATGGGAACATCCCTTAAAACAAAATCAAATACGGTATACAACCAAGAGATAGACGAAAAGAGAATAAGGACTTGAGCAGCGCCTGGAATAGGTAAAACTTTGACAGATATCCAAATCCAGTGGCAACGTACAAACATCAATCAATAGCAATCAGAAAAATAGTGTCAACACTAACTGAAACAATATTTAACTTGACAAGTGACCAGAAGAGAAAAGAAAATATTTAAAGAAGATCAGCTTGACGAATTTATACTCCTTTGAGTAGTATAAACTGCTCAAGCTGCTTCATTAGCTGCAGAATCAAAACAGGAACCAAAAGAGGAAGCTGTTTCTACATTTAATTTTTCCTGGAAATCATTACAATTACAGTTAAATAAGTTTGTGTTTATTGCCCCTTTCTGCATATGCAATTTTTTACCAAGAAAACTGACAAAGTTTAGTACTGGTTTCAATTCATTTCCCTATCACATACTTTCCTTTCTTTTTCTTTATAATCTAACAAATATTTACATGCTTAATAAAGCAAACATTTAAATGATCTCCTATTTTTCTATTTACGTCATATTTATCTTTCTTGTTTTTGAAATGGACTTAATACTAGTATTACTGGTACAAATGTAAATGGAGGTATAATAATTTTCAAAAGTGATTTGTGTAATATATTTTTTGAAAGCCCGCCTGTCGTTATGGGAGACATGAAGAGTCAAGATGAGCTAAATGAAAGTCAGCTGTAGGTCTTGGCATTACTAGTTCTGTCTTTATTTCTCGCATCTTCTTCTTTGCTCTCTCTCTCTCTCTCTCTCTCTCTCTCTCTCTCTCTCTCTCTCTTACACATCACTACACTCCTCTGATCTTCTCTAAATACATAGCAAGACCAAAGTCTATAATTCACGAATAAAAGTTTTAAAAATCTATTCAAATATAACGATGGACATTTTGAAGGAAACAAAAACAAGTTATTTGGAGAGACAGTAAATCTCAACAATGATTATAGTCTCCTAAAGAGTAATAACATTCACTTTTTTCATTTTCATTCTGAGATCATACCATTTGAATTAAGACAGTTTTTAATTTACCAAGCTCTAGTACAACAATTAACGGGCTTACCTTTCTTTCGGGTTATAGAGTCTTTCAGTGGAAAATGATGCTAGTTAAAATCCTTTAAAAACCCATGTCAAAATAGGAGGAATGATAAAAGTTCCAACATCTTTACTTTTTGGCATCTTTGAATTTTTTCTATTCCTTTGTTCTAGTGGGCACTTGCGTTATTTTTAGGTAGAAAACATATGATTTCGATTTTAATTAATTCTGAAATGAGTTCCTCAAAATTCATTATCCTTATCCTTTGTTACTTGAAGCTTCATCTAAAGAACAATGTGTAAATGCAGCTTACAACAATATTGATCTGTGGATTCAGAAACCATTAACTATAAAAGCTTAATGTTCAAACGTATGTGATATACCCATTATGCTCTCGACGACGAAGATCACAAAGGCCGCTGTCTACGCCTTATGGTAAACTGGTATCTTAACAACTTATGCTAATTGGTAAACTTAATGTTCTTAATCTTTATCTCACAGGGGTCTTTTTCAAGACGATTCGAGCAGGACAGTAGCCTCTGATGGCTAGCCTCATATTGGAAAATCAGTTTTTGTAAGTGTGCCATCACATCAGACTTAGGCATTGGTTTTTCTTGCATTGAAGTAGTATTTCTCATTTTACACTATTGTCTTTTCGTCTCAATGGCACTGATAACTTTAAATGCCTTGACGCTTGCCTGTAATTATGGAAATGCGAGTAAAGAGCTCTTTTCCCTAAAAAGCTGTCTTTCTTATCTGGACAACATTTCGAAAGAAATTGCTTTGCAAATTATATCAAAAGTAGATTGCCATAATTTACTAGACTATCACATTTGGTTTGAAGAGTGTTTATCTGCGTCAAGTAGATGTTTTCCAAAAAATGGAGACTTCCATTTTCATAAAAACATCTTAGGAAAATATATAAGTGACAGAAGAATATTATGAGTAAAGATGTAGCTGCAGCATTTGTCTACCAGTTTATAAAACTCAAGGTGGGTTCGCCAGACATAAAAAAATACCAAATATCCATTTGTTGCAGGCAATTCTACATCAAATGAGAAGTAGGCCCATGTTTTTTATAGGATTGTAATTGGATCTGCTTCTCAGTGCTGTATTGATCTATGTTTACCTTGAGGAATTAGAGGTCAATTTTCAACAAAGTACTTTGTGCTGTCATAGGATAAAACCTTACAAATTTGGTAGACATTTTAATTAGTCATAAAAAGCTAAAGTGGTGATGTTATTTTTTGTGCAGATTTTTAATGGCTTTCTCGAGAACAATTTACTTAAATCAAAATTTGTTTACTTGTCTCTGTCCAATACTGAAACTGCCAATCAGGTACTGACTTACATTTCTCCTAGGTGCTAGACTACTACGTATGACTACCACACCGGAAAAAAATGAGAGTTAAGAATCACATTGGCAATAATTTTATTATTAAATGATACGTTTTTTACCGTTGTTTTATATGCTTCTCTACATTAGCTAGCATCCTAGCCACAAATATTGACTGATGTACTTTACCTTGTCTGAAGAAGGGAGTTTTAATTTATGTTGTAGTAGCTAGCCTCCTTTTAGTATTTTTAATTAAGAAGATCAATATCACAAGGAGATTTAGTCCCACTTGTTGGAAACCATCTACTATGTTCCCTGTGATACTGATTAACTTCGTACGGATCAGAAGTCATACAATACTGTCCGCGACAAGAAACTTTGCCAAGGATAAAGAAAAATTTCCTCCTTTTTTCACACTCTGCTTCATTCAGCCTGTGTGTTTTCTCTTTTCGGCTAATTAATGTAGATTTGCCAAACTTACATATGCTTTTTGTTTAATATGATACGTTTACCCTCTCATTTTTCAAGTATATTTTGGTGCTTTAAAATCATCATTTACTTACCTTAATCGTGTTCTTCTAATTTACGTATTGGTGCAAAGCGTTAAAAATAACTTACCTAGGCGTAGTTTACTGGCAGTTTTATCTCTTTAATATGCTCAGCCTGTGCATTTAATTGCAACTAAGGCGGCCAAATATTTCTTTTCAAATTTGGGACATTGCTTTCTCTTCAACCTGAACAACTAAACACAAAAAGCGTATTTTGATTGAAAAATTCTTCCTTGATCACATCATTAAAAATACTTCATTGATATACTACCTGGACTTGCTGAAAATGTCAATAAACTAGCTGAAGCCTCCTGAACAAGTAGCTGTTCTGGCTTCGCAACACACGATGACCTAAGAAAACCTTAATGATTGGCGTCCATACCGTTAGAATCGAGAAAAATGCAGTAATTTGAGAGAGGGAAAGGATACTCAAAACTTACGGGAAATGTGCAATAGTGGATTTTTTACGAGAAATATTACGAGTAAAAAAGGTAATTCTTCAGGACAGTTCACAAGAATTTGCCTTACGAAAACTACTGCCAACAAAAACATTCAAAATAAGGGGCTCAAAAACATTGGCTGAGGAAGATCGTAACTTTGAGCTGAGAAGATTGTTTAAGAAGAGCAAACTTCAAACTCTCTTTAACACAATGATACTGAAAAAAATTCTTCTCTTTGCCTGGGTCTCTACATGCGCTTTCTATATACGTCTATTATACGAGAAAAGTATCCTATATCGAAACTTGGAGACCTTGCTCCAGAGCTCCAGGATGTCTCTGTGTTCATGAAAATAGACCTGAAACAAGACTGTCACTAAATACATCTCCATGACATCAGGCAAGACAGCAAAACATTGGAAACTCGTCAAGGTCTCTCCTGTTAAAAATGTCTTTTTTGGGTGTCAAAAGTGATTTTAAACACTTTCAAAAACATATCTAGTTACTTACTGCTAATTGTCCAGTAACTCAAAACACTTGGAATGCCATTCTTATAGATGAAAAAAGTATGTGAAACATGATAAGAAACTAACTTCTCGAAGCTCGTCGAAGCAGATCTGTGTGTTGACCTTGCAAAAGTTGAGTTTAACAGTAAATGAATAGTCTTCTCAGTCTACTGGGTTCATTTCACTGCTGCTTTTTTCTGGACAGCCACCAGTTAAGCGTTACTTGCTTTTGGCCCTTAATTCAAATTTTAAACGCAACTCGGAACATAGTCATGGAAAATAATACTTACTTTAACAAGAAATTTATGAACCATAAGCATGACTGACAAGAAAGTTTTATAGTTTGCATATACAAGAGAAAAAGTCATGCTTTGGCTTGTGGAAACTACCATGGCACAAAATTGACAGAGTTGGTAATGTAGATGTTAAGGAAGATAGTTGATGATTTCAGCAAAGAGAGTTTTTGTATTGATTTTTGTTTTTGTCAACTTGGCTTTGTCCCAGGAAGGGGTACAAGTGATACAATATTTGTCGTAAGGAAGATGTAAGACAAATTCCTAGCTGCCGACAGGAAACTGTACATAACATTTGTGGACCTTGGAAAGGTTTTTAACCTTCCCCCTAGGAAAATCATTTGCTGGGCAATGCGTAAACTTCGCATAGATGAATGGATCATCATACTTGTATAGAGAATGTATGAAAATGGACAAAGCAGTGTCCGTGCTGGGAGTGGCCACGGAAGAGAATTTGAACCGAAGGTTGGGGTCCATCAAGGAATCGCCCTGAGCCCCCTTTTTAAATTGTGCTAGAGCCTTATCACGTAAATTATGTGGTAGTGTACCGTTGGAGGATCTCGATGCTAGTGACCTCATCATTATTGCTGAGTTTCTAGAGGAATATATCCAAGCTTACTTATTTGGAAGTATGGTATGTGGAAGAGTGGCTTAAGGATTAATGTAGGGAAGACAAAAATAATGATTTGTGATGCTGGACTGGATCTGTTAAAGAAACCAGAAAAGTACCCCTGTGCTGTTAGCCTCTCCGAAGTGGGAAGTAATAGTATCTTCTGCACTCGTTATAACAGCTGGGTCCACAAGAAATCTAGTGGTCTGAAGAAGCTAAAAGAAGACCCCTTTACAAATGTAAGCGATGTAAAGAAGAAGCTCGCCCAATAGATGGTAGACCTCAGGAATCTGTAATCGTTGGCTCGGATAAGCTAGGTGTTGTCTCATGATTTTTCCATCTTGAAGATATCCTCTCAGCTGCGGGGTGTGTGTGGTGTAGCAACCTTTACTGAGGTAAAGTCAGCGTAAAAAAAGTTAAATGAGCTCTTTCACGTCTTGTTATCTAAGCACTTCTCAGCTAACACTCCTGGCAAAATCAGAAGTGTGATGATGTATGGAAGTGACATATGGCCTACGAATAAAGCTGATTTTTTAGGGGTGAAACGAAACAACAGAGCTATTATCAGGAAAAAATATGTCAAACAAAATAATGTCAGTGTCAAACCATCACTGGAACTGTTAGAAAGGCTAGGTCTCGAGGATATGGAGCTTTATCTTAAGAGAGATGAGTGCGGTGGTATAACCATGTGAGGAGGTCAGATGGTGCCATAAAAATGGTATCAAAGATGAGTGTGGCTAGTGTCAAGAAGCCTGGCAGACCGAAGAAGAACTGAAAGGAGGAAGTAGGGAAAGATGAGGGAGCCTGGGATCTGAACTCAACAGAACCTGCGTGCAGGTAGCCATTTGCCTGGAAATGAGGCCTTCAGTTCTTTAGTATGCTCCTGGCACTGTAAGTTAATAAAAAAAATCGATACTGAGTGCCTGAGTGAGTGAGTGAGTGAGTGAGATTAATAGGTTTAGAAACTATGTTTTGGAGTTTAAGGCTAGAAAAAGTAAAATACTGGTAGTGTGTCTAAGAAATTATCAAGGAGAACCGAGGTTCTTGAATTTATTAAGTGGTCCTATTTATCTTCTGCTAACAACATTGCAAGAAAATTAGCCTACAACAACTGCAAAAGGATGTGTATGGCGTTGACTTGCTTAATGATAAAAAGTAGCTTTTTGATTATTGAACCTTATGGCTATTCCGTTGTCTATAAATTATGACTGAAAAGCTGTCATTCCCACGTTGTTTCCAGCCATTTCATATTAATTTAACATAAACACGTTATTCAATGACGATAAAATAAGTCAATATGTAAATGAACCTCAACAACATCCATTGAGCAGAGAAGACAAAACATTTGAGCCATCACCATTAAGAAGTTATCCTAATTTATCCCTCAACAAAATAAATAAGTTTGAGGCCTTAACGAATACAACCTTATTCTTTATATAACTTCTCAACAAATCGCATTAGCTTCTTTCTCGAATTAAAGAAATGTCTGCAATGGATGATAACGTAACAGTTTGATTCTAAAATCAGTTCAAGTGGCTTCTTTTCTGAGAAAGAGAGGACAATCGATGCTGGTAGGCCAAAACCACATGTTATTTTTAGTCAATATTGTAAGGGTGGTGTTACGTGCTACTTTGCTAAAGAACTTTATGATTGAATTGAGTGGCTCACTGGGTCACCTACTAGTAATAGACTTTAGTGCTAGTCATGTCTTCTATTTGACATCGAAAAAGGGGTCTGGGACAATGCAAGTTACAATGCCTTGAGAAATTTAAGTAAGGCATTGGAAAAACAGTTTTCCACGAGCACATATTCATTCAATGATTCAAAATCGAACGTTTCGGATAGCAGAATTAGACGTTTAGATTCATAATCAGAGACAAAGGTCTGTCTAGATAAACAACCGGCAAATGAAGGGAAATCGAGAGCCTGTGCGGAGGTTAATTGATGCAGTCTGCGTTCTTGTCAAGTAAGAACTCTCACAATTAGGGAAGCTATGTGGAACTTCTTCAGCTGCTTCAGCAACACGGTGAAGTATTGAGAAGAGATCGGCCTGATGTAACTGTTTTAACTGGTACTTCTCCCCAGGTACGATTAACGATTTAATTTTTTTTGTAAGGAAAATCATTTCAGACAAGATTCTCGATCAACTTAAAGATCCAAATTTTATAGCAACAGAAATCGAAGAAAGCCCTGACATCTCTAAGGAGCAACATCCTGCACTTTTCCGAAATGTGAACAAGTTTAATGTTTTTGAACGTTTTCTTGAACTTATTGGTTGTAACATAGAAAGAAGAACAGAGGAAATAGCTGAATTTCCTTGTCAAAGATTGTGAAAAATACCTTTGGCTGAAAGCTTGTTGCCCAGAATTAAGGTGTTTCTGTTACGTCTGCTAAAATTTCAGGCATGAATACAAGGGCAACAGAAAAGTACCCTGATACACTTTTCATTCATTGCTATGCACACAAACTCAACCTTGCCCTTCTCAAGGTGTGCATAAAAGTAGCCCATGCAAATGGGTTTTCCCCCACTATACCTGGTATTTCTACATTTTTCTCTGGGTCTCCGAAACGCTGTTCCTTGCTTTGTTTTGTGTAAGTCAGAGTTCTAACTCCATCTGAAATAAAATGGAACTCGAATTCTTGTTTAGTTAGCACTGTACATATAATTCTTAGCAATTTAATTAGCTCTTTAAGACGTTGTTGAAAATTCACAATCTTAGGATGACAATAGAATGGATGCTTCTGGTGGGTATGTGTTAAACCTGAAAAACTCTGAATTTTTCTGCTTGCTGGAGGTCTTCTAGAATACCTTTCCCACACTGAAATTAAATTTTACAGAATTAGGTTTGATATTTCGTACTGCAATTTGACGGTTGAATGGGTATAAGATACCATTGCAGAATTAAGGAAGAACCAGGCATTGCAACCCATTTGGCAGCAAATATCATTGACGAACAGATAAGATAAAGCACAGCCAAAGGTACCATTGACAGGATATGTAGGTGCCTGCTTATCGAGATGGTTGATATTATACTACAAGGAATCTCTTGCATATTTGGAGCTTTGAAGTCACTCTCTTTTGTTGAGCTCTTAGAGCCGAACGCAGTTGTATCAAACAGCAAAGAATTTCCTATAGCTATTTTTTGGTGTCCTATTGACTACTACGAACGACATTTTGATAGCATTAAGTTATAAGACTAAACTTCCAGCATTTCACCATTCTGTTGAATGTGCCAATCTCTTTCCTCATGAAGTCCTAGAAATGCTGGTCACTAATAGGGGTGGCGCAGAGAATAATTAAGGTAATAATAATAATTAAGGTAATCAATGATTACCTATTTTTTTCCCAAGAGTTTACTTGAAAACTTTTCGCGCCATTTTAAACTGTGGCACTAGGCGAGGCTTAACACTGATCGAAGACTTGTTCTTGTTCAGAGTTCAAAGTTCTCAGAAGTAATTAAGACAATAAAACAATAAGATGCCTTTGAAACAATAAAACAATTAGCTCACAGGTGTCCACGTGACATCGAGAGGTTAAAAAAACAATACTTCAGAGATGACCGTGATCTTCCAGCCTAAACTTATACTTCGCTATGTTCGCTCCCAAGCCCGGATGAGAAAGGAGGAGGGTGAAGCGTGGAGCTAGCAACCCCACCCTGTGAAAAACACTGAGCTACAGAAACGCCAACTACAGACCAAGAGATTTCTACCCTGGGAGAGGAAGTGTCCTCTTCAAGAGGACGTATGGCGCCATGTGGTGAAAGCCGTGAAATCATGGAAGCTGCAAGGCCGACCTCCGTTCTGTCGACTAAGGCCACCATCAACATGGGACCATGGAATGCAAGGATAATGTATGAAACGTGAAAGACAGCACAAGTAAACAAGAAACATTCCTGATGAAATAAATGCCGCACTGGCCTTTCAACCGTTGGCTTTTTCTTCTTTTCGTTATTATTTCTTCTGCGAAAAGGCGATAATTAGGTGCCAAAATTTCGGCCATTATCTTGTAAATTGAACGAATTACCGGACACAGGTACCTGTAATCCTTTCCACATTTTATTGTTTAATTATATTAAATGAACTGGCAATGAAACGGAAGGTGTTTCACAACTACATAATCATTTCGCAATTTGATTGATTGCTTTGGTATAGTGCTCTTGGAAACTGTTTAGGTTAGACGTACTTCTTAGCAATGGGTCGAGCTCTTGAAAACCAGTTGCGTTTCTTTTTAATGTGTTCAACACAAAACAATAGTTTTACTCATGTGCAACGACTGCGTTTTTAGAAAGAAGAAAGAACTTGTCCAAGAATTAGATATAAGGGAAGAACAAGTAACTCAGTGTAAAGTTGTTAAGGTTAAGATAACTGTCATGGAATATCATTCTGTTAAAACCTGTAAAGGTTGCTTCCTCTCTTAATGGATGCTGATCAATGAGGCTCTTTATTATATCGTTTTCTCCAGGTTCTTTTTGGGTTTTCACATTCAATCTATTGGCAAGTCTGTTTCTAAAAAGGTTGGTTCTTTGTATCGTGCTAGAGATTACCGTACACCTGAGGCCACCTCCCATCTCTATAAATCTACCGTCCGCCCTTGAATGGAGTAGTTTTGTCATATCTGATCGGGTGTCCATCATCTTATCTTGATGTTCTTGATCGAGTTCCGAAACGTGTCTGAAATTTAATACGTCCAAAGTCTGGGTTCTGAGTGCTTTCCTGCATCATATGACTTGAATATTTCTAAGTCTAAGGTTAACTCTTATGTCTTGACTTAACCTTCTACTTCTTTCCTTTTTTTCCCTCCGTTTGTTTCTCTTTTTTGTCATATCGTGACATTTCCATACACCTAATGGCATAATGCCTTGTATGGTTCTTAACCATTTATAACAACATTTATCAAGATTACAATGCTAAAGTTTCTGTATGATCGCGTGACTGGGTCCTCTTTAAGTTATTCCATGGAATGAAATGGGTGTTACACCTTATTCCATGCAACGCTTATTCAAAAACCCTCGAAAACACGAGACAACACCAGTTCTGCCGTTGTAATTTACATACTAATTCTTCAGCGTCGAATATGGACAGCTGGCAAACTAAAAAATGTGACTTCAAATTAACCATTCCCTGCCATTGATCTACAGATAAAGATTGTATTGAGTTTATCTTATTTCAAAACCGTACCCATTCCTTGTGATTATGCGTTGGTCCACAAGACCAAATAAAACGCTTGTCAACAACAAATGAAGCAAAAAAGATAATAACAAAATGGGTAATGCCTGCCGAATTGTATTCCTTTGGGAAACATTTTCTGATTTATTACGAATTTGGTGGGATAAAGCCATGTAAAGGTGATTAATGTATTTTAATGTATGGTAATGATGACCTCTCCAGTCATCCTAATGAAGTGATACTGGTGTAAAACTCTATATCCACCGAACTGGTTTAACTAATTAAATAAAAAATTCTGTTACAGGTAGCCACTCAACAGCTATTTGCCCCCAATATGTTTATACATTTATGCCTACAAACGGAGATCATCCTCATAAACAAATACAGTTATGGTACAAATATTAAAGAAATTAATTTATAAGTACATCAGCGTATTGTTAAGCATTGGTTTTAAAGCTTGTCTATTCCTTTGACTAATAAAAATATAAATTTAAGTCAGCAACATCTGTAGTTTAATGCTATTTCAGTTTGGGAATATCTTAGCAAATAAGGAGACAAAAATTCTGGTATAACAAATGCCAAACAATAAAATATACGTAAATAACCTTAGCTGATTGTTTTCTCTCTAAAATTCAAGTCTTGAGTTGTATGTATAATACTACCAAATGACTGATGTATTCAACCACTCAAGGGCACTGTCAGATCATAAAACCCTTGGTGTGCGTAAGACACACGTTTCTTGCAAGGAATTCCATAAACCTCTCACGAATATCTACTACATAGTAACACAGGTTACTGCATTAACTAAATTTTCATTTGCCTATACTTGCATATTTGTAATTATATTTCAAAATACTTTTGAGGTGTTCTTTTACCTGAAGGCATCGCAGCGCTGTCATCTTGCATAAGCTGTTCAACATCTTGCTTGTCCAGAATTTTACACTTTTTTTGCTAAACAATATGACATATGAAGTATTATGGCCATATATCCTGGTGTTAAATGGGCGACTTTGACCAAAATAAACAATCCTATGTTTTTTATGGAATACTGAGGCCTATAGAAAAACCAAAATACTGAACTGAAAGAGAAATAAATTCATTACTATGGCTTGTGAGACTTGGTAACCTACAAAATAGGTAGGGTAAAGATAAATGTTTTGATGTACACATTTGTTAGTTAGCTTTTATGTACTTCATGAAGGCCAACTTGAGCAAATAATCATGCTCTCTCTCGTTTACTATTGAGGGATAAAAAAAAAATAGATAAGATTGTCGATGCATATTTTTTACATTTAATTTAATTCAAACCAACCCACGAATGACTTTATATTTTTACTACAGTTAAACTAGTTCTGAATTTTTGGGCATAGATAGGGATAAAATTGGCACAAGCAATGTGAGCCCTTCTTGTAAAGCTTCCAAATTGTTTTTTACATTTTTCATCAACAAAATTATGCACGGGGGAAAAATACCAACCACATAAAAATTGAAAGGTCATGAAAAATGCAAGGATACCCAACTGTTGGGCATGTTTGCATTTTAGTTGATCCCTATATTTTTCATTTATCTATTAAAAATGTTTTTAAGTATATTTTTTAATATTTTAAATATATTGCCTCCCTCTGACCTTTTCAATCAAGGAGTGGAAATTAAATAGTATGAATAGAAAGCTTGGCAACATACAGCTGGAGGCCATTGACATAGAGTAAATAATGAACTTATACGTAGTTGTAAACTTCTGTAGTGTTTAATGCTATCATCTTTAGAGCACAAATACGTATACCAGGTACATTGGAACCTGTTGGCCATTAGAGGAGCAGGGGAAAAGGCCTTAGTTAAGGAAGGCCTAAATCCCTCTTGAATTCATTTCAACATTAAAGAAAATAATGGTAGAAAATAATGCCCTGGAAGTGTGTGCCAATGGTCTTTTCTAGAACTTTAGCCTTTATTAATTACATTTCTTAAATCATATTTAATAATATTTCTTAATTAATTATATTTCATTGAACAAATTGTCTAGTCTAGTAGTACACTGATTTAAAAAAAACACATTTGTAACCATCATAAATAGATTACCCAAACTTAGATATACCGTGTCTCTTAACCATGGATATTACAGTTCATAAGCACATTTTCCAGGTAGCTAACCAAATGCCCTCCTCAACTAAGTACAATAGTTCCCAATAGATAAGTGAGATTAAATTTCCATAACAGCGCTGAAAACTTAAGCAGTTTTTATTTTGCTTCCTTGCAGGATCTTGGTAACAATATGCTACTGTACTTATTTAAAAATATATTTGAAAACCTTCCAGCCTGCAGCATATTTACTTCTTTTCCATAATAATAATAAAGTTTTGCAAAAATTTAATTAAAAGTGACTTTCCATACACAAACTTGACAGTATCATTAAACAGAATGGATAGACAAACATCCACTGATAAGCATAGTCCCTTAGTATTCTGTGACCAATATGCTCCATTTTTTAGTTCAATTATAAGTGATACATATTGTTCATAATAAACCTGGGTATCCTTCAGTCCAGGATGATTGTGAATCATATACCCAGCAATATATACAAAAGCCATTTTCACATTTCTTGGCAACGAGTTCTATAGTCCTGCAAAAGAGTATAGAGCACCCGAGGCATAATCATTTAAAACATTACCACAAGTTACACACTTATGGCCTGCCACACCATATATGTAATCAACATCGACTGTGAACTGGACATAATTTTTTGGTCTGAATTTTTAACTTTTTCAGTATTTGTTTGTACATCTACGAAATATGTCCACCTGAACCTTGCCATAGTTTAATTGACATTATTTAAGTGCGTAAATTAAGGGCATTAGAGAATGCATGAAAATTTGATGAAGTAAAACTAATTGTTTCTTAATTATTAAACGAACATGAAGATATATAATAGCTTCTTGTAAGGGAGAATAAATGTTAATACTGTCAATTCGATTTTTCGACATCGTGGAACTGTACATTATAAACCATTATGAAAGCTGTACCAACAACATCAAATGGGAATGGCGGTTTCTGTTTCCATTTCTTATGACAGAATCACTCAGGTGTGGTAATACGAAGCAAAATATTTACCCCTGGCCCGATATTGTTTTCTGGTAAAGACTCTCTGGGAAAATGGCTGAATAAAACGGATTTTGTCATTCCCCTAACACACCCATTTCGCCGAGTAAAACACCTCTTCATTAAGAACAAGTCCTGACCGTTGTTGTGTGGGGCTCCTGAGTTGACATAAGGCTTGGCTTAACGCAAACAAATGTACAGTGAGCATGTCAAACTCCCTTTCGTCCTTCAATGGTAACAGGTTCATATCTGTTGTGCGGTGATTTAACAAACAATGATGGAGACCACCACCCGAGAAGGGAAGCCACTCACACATGCGCAGCACGGACTGATTGTACAAGAGCACGAATCTATTTTGGGAGGGTAGGTCTCCTCTACAACGTTATGTAACAGAATGAAAAAAGATATCTCCCACCACCACCACCACCACTAAAAACAAATCGTTTTAAGCCTCCTTAAAACTGTCAAATCTTTAAGTTAGCTTTTTAGCGGATATACCCTCGTGGATAAATGCCCAATTTCTCAAATGGTACTAAGTACTTCTTGTGGATGATCAACAGTTCCATGCCACTCATTAATTAGAACTCGTAAGCAACTAATCTTATGTAATTGAAACCTGTGGTGAATCGCAAGCTTTTAATACATGCAGAGTCCGCTACATGTAATTATGAAGATAAGTTACCTTGCAGAGCAGTTTTAGCTGAGTCTGTTTAATCTGACCTAGCAGTGTATTACAAAAAATTAACGCATTACATTCGAATTACATGTACTCCACTTTATATTTTACTTGGCTAATAAACACGTTTCCATGTGCTTTAGGGAAATTCTTAATGGTGTCTTCAGAAATTTATAAACAACGTTAGAAGTTAGCTTCTGCCTACAAGAAATTATTTTGAGATAAACAAATGAATGACAAAATACTGCAAATTTTTGTTGGGAAAATCTGGGCAAAATTGAGGATGACCATGGTGATGAAGAAAAGCGTGTCAATGAAGTTAAATGATAAACGGAAATTAAACAGAAAAATTGAAATGAATATTTTTAGACTGAAGTCCCACAAAGCAGTTTAAAAGTCGGCTACAGCTAATCAATATGAGCATGATCGTGAAGATTTGATAAAATGAGTGGAGAATTACAAAAGTGTGGAGCTGCCGACAGAATCAAGTGTAAATAGTGAAGGAAGTTAAACTGCGTCACCCCTAGTCGAAAAGAAAGCGTTTGATATTGTTCATTACCCTACCACTACTCTAGAGAAAATCATATCTAAAGTTGCAATTTAGAATGAAATTTTACTAGGGTTAATTCTCAGACACGATATTAGTCAAATGAAAGGAATTACGGGTTAAATTTGCAGAAATGAAAATGAGTCAAAAGCTTTAACTCAAATTTCGACTCGTGCGGGCGAAAAATAGTGGATTAGGAAAAGGAGACTGTAGAAAAATTATAAACAAGTCACAGCGTACAGATGTTTAAAATGAGAAACGCGGAACTTATTACTATAGTTTGTCGAATTTCAACAAATGGCTCTGCAGCACATACATGGTGAAACTCGAATATCATCAGGCGGGTCAAAACACTTGACCAATCAACAGAGGTGTTATGCGACAATGGCTTCAAACTTTCGAACCTAACTATACCTAAAACTTTTTCCGAGAAATGCGTCGAGCCAAGATAAGCGCAATACGCTCTCAAAATGATATCTGCCACTACTTCCACCCATAAATATGACTGGTGTACAACTAGCGTAGCAATGAAGGAACAAAAAGGTATTCTTGGGCAGACCAAGTAAGTTTTACTCACAAAATTATAAACCAAAGGTAACCATCGGCTTTACTTGTGCAAATAAATAGTCCCCCACTACTGACGCATATTGGGTACAAGGCTACTCTACCAGACCAAGCTCTTCGATTTGCTTCAAGTATCAAGCTTATTCCACCAGTTATTGCAGGTATGAATGTAAAAGATAAGGTGTATTCCGAAGAAGCTGTTACATATTTAGGATCTAAGCTCGCCCGATTAAAATACTTATTCAGAAGTCAAAAGCTGTACCGTCAGGCCTGAAGATGGTACTTTATCGGACAGATTCACCCAGTTCACAATACCTTGAAAAACATATCTCTACCATTGTAAGTTGTCATGAGGAATACTTCGATACTGTAGCTTCATGGCACAACGTGGAAGCGGTCCATGGAAATGACCAATGTGACCCTATTGCTGGTGCACTAAAAGAAAGATCAATGAAGCAGTGAAACACGGAAAGTACATTATTCAAGACATCTTGATTTTTATCAGTGGGCATTTGAAGCTCACATTGTCAGTAAGTATGGCTATTTCCCATCTGACGATTACGAATTTCATATTCTGTATGAAGAAGTCTAAAGTCAGTTCCAGGAACACTAAAGGTTCAAGATGTTTTTTTCAATCAGCCCGAGCAAAGATTACGTGAAACCTTTTGCTTTTGCCAGAATTGTTTCAAAACGATCTTTCAACCAATCACAAACAGTAAAGGCCGGCGTCAATTTGGTTAACTGGGTACCAATGTTGATGCTTTGTTTACTATATCGGCTCTACACCTTCATAAATAATATTATATTATCCCTGGTGTTAGTGTTCAGAGATCGGCATTTGAAAACGCCATACCAAAACAAAACCCTTGAAAAAGTATAATCAACTGGATTGAAAATAGACACAGAGTATATTGTGAATAATGTATTATTGGTGATTTTATTGGCTGTTGTCTCTGGGCAAGTTGGGCAATTAAAATTTGTCGGTTATGAAGATATTTTTGAGTTAACAGTTACTTATGACTTGTATAACATGCGTTACATGCTAATATATCCGGTTAGTTGCCCCCCCCCCCACCCAGCAACTGTTTGGTCCAAGGTTGTGTAACAAATAATGGTCTTGATAAATTATGAACATACCCAATGGTGTCACATTAATATGATTTCAGCGTAATACGAAAGAAATGTCACGGACCGAGAAACAGTTATACCTATTCTCCCTTTATTACTCCTAATGGTCTTTATTAATACAAAGTTACCCCATATTGGATGAAAAATTACCCAGTCACTTTCCAAAAAAATCTCATAATGGGTTTGGTTGACTGTGAAGGTTACATTGTTGATTTTATTGTTTACAGTGGCAACTGGTCTGATCATTTAAGACCCATTAAGGGTCATTGAAATATTTTTCCCAAACCAATTTTATCATTAACTAGGAAAAGACCAAATTTTGCAAAGCCACAACCAAACATTTTGGTCAAACCGTTATCCAAGATGAAGTAAGGCCAAATTCAGCACAATTTATTAAATATAGTGACAAGTGCGCTGATTTACAGATACTTTAGGCCCGGAACGAAAAACTAGGGTAAGTAACGTACATGTTCAAACATATCTCCAAAATGCCAGTAAAACATTACAGCTACATCTTTGTAAACACCAGTCTAAAACATCATTCTCTGAAACAATTACAACAAACTATTAACAACTACCATTTTATCTGAACAATTTTCAAAATTTTCAAACCGATTTAGTATAGCACATGACTTCAAATACCTTCTTTTAAACCAAGTAGTGTTATTGTGAACGTCTGTGTTAACAAGGTAATAGAAGTCAGATAATTGGTCAATCTGAAATATCCTACTCTGAAGCATCGCCCTGTTTTATTGTTTTCCATTTAGCTTCAAGGTCTGATGCAGTTCTACCTTTTTTAAACGAGAAGTTGTCAAGTATTACTGTCCATTTTTCTCCGTAACAGTGAATTCCTTTCATGAGGTTTTTTATCTCTTCTGTATTAAAGCGGAGACGGTGATTTCTAAGGCCCGGTAACTCACTCTTTTTCTGTAATTAAAAGTAAAAGAAACCAAATCAATCTGATGTAAAAATGCAGTTACACTATATTTTATGTTTCAAAGGTCTTTGTTGAGTAGTGTGAAAAATCAAATTAAGAATAGACGATAGCCCATCACTTTTGGTGACTGGCTATCTAAATCAGCATCGAATTAAATATTCTCCTATCTTGAATCATCGTTTACTCTGATACCGTCCCATTCAGCTTTAAGGTCTAATACAATCTTACAAATTTTAAACGGAAATTTGTGAAGCATTACTGTACATCTTTCACAAAAATTCAAGTACCCAGTAATATCTTACAATTTTAAGGTCGTAAACCTCATTCCAATACATTATCACTCTCTGAAACAATCAAAATAAACTATTGATAACAACTAACATTTTATATTAAAAATTTCCAAAGCAATTTTAATATAATACGTAAATTCAATTTCTTTCTTTTTAACCCAGTGGTATTACTGTGAATGTTTGCGTAAACAGAAAGGTAGCGACAATTAATAGATGCTGGGTAGCACTAAATATTCTCCTACCCCGAACCATCACTTTGTTTTATCACACAAAAACCTTTTAACCAAAAGAAATTATTTTGATTGTAAGCTGTACCAGCCAAGTAGGCTGTATTACTTTTTTTTCTAATTACAAAACCAAACCAACGATGTCCAAACGGTCTACACCTTGGTCTCATAGGCCAGTACTCTATTCGTGGACTTTTCAAAAAAAAAGCATCGGAACTTGCCTGCAAAACGTGCAAACTTTTACCCAAGTTATTTGTTTTCGGATCATCATTGTTAAATAAAAGACTACGAGTATTGGTTTTATATACATCATCGAGAGAGAGAGAGAGAGAGAGAGAGAGAGAGAGAGAGAGAGAGAGAGAGAGAGAGTCAGTCAAAGATAGATGGATACATTGATAGATAGATAGATAGATAGATAGATAGATAGATAGATAGATAGATAGATAGATAGATAGATGGATAGTTAGATAGACAGACAGACAGACAGACGGGGGCAGACAGATGTAAGGTATTGAACATCTTATAAACTTTCTAAACCAAAGGTTCTGGCTTAAAATTTCGGTTTATTGTTACTTTGAAAAAATAATCTGTATCTTCAATTCTATTCCGTTTTCTGGCATAGTATACTAACTTTTGTTTAGCAATTGGAACAAATCAACTTCTCAAAAGTATCAACAAACAGAAATTAACAATGATACAAAAGTAAACTATACACTTTTATTGTTTTACCTTGACACGACAAATTCCCTGGAATTTAATGACAACCTTATTCAACCACCTAATAAAAGAAAAACATCCCCAGAAACTTATCTTACACATCCCTTATCAAATGAAGGAGCTATAAGTTAGGAAATATCATTCGGCATTGCTTGCTCAACTTTCACAAAAATTTCAAGAAGTGTACATTCTGCCCCACAAGTAGTAAAGTTACTGTTGAATATAATCAATATAACACTTACCTTTAATTGTCTATATTTGTCTTTTAAGTCTTCACCAGTTCTCCCTGAACTAAAATCGTATGAATGTAAAATTGTAGTCCACCTTTTCCCATAGCGTAATACGCCTATTAAATGGGCAGAAAGGAATAGTAAGTCATCTAATACCATGTGAACCATTACAGTTCATGCTAAAGAAGTGCCTTTTCAAATAAACATAAATGGAAGTAGTGGTTGTACACCTCTATATTCCCAGTAAAAAATATTGCGTCTCACTACTGTTGCTGTAATGCCTATTTTCCTATTGTGCCTTCGCTAGTATGAATTCTCTAAAAATACTTTATGTTACCATTTAATAAAAATGACAAAAAAGCTATTTTCAAAGTAAGTACGTAAGACAAAACATGTTCTTTGCAACATGAAACAGGTGCGATTCGCTCATGCTAACCTTAGTTTGAACTACAAAAAAGCTGCTTTTGTGCAATAAAATGTCCAGCACACAGTTATTTCAAACAAAACACTGCAGATGTTTTCGTGTTTTTTTAAACCATTTTCTTGAAATGCTACAGCTACACGCACCTACTATTCCTCCTTTCAAAATCTGTTGGTGTTTTCCTACAAAAGACGGTCAATTACAACGACTCTGTGGGGTTTAGTCCTTTATGGAATCCCTTCATCACCCAACAGTTACTTTTAAACAATTAGGTTTTATAGTGGTCACATTGATGACTAAAATGTCACAAATTGGGAAAATACCCTTTTCTTACCTTTTACTATGTACTCGATTTCTTCCTTTGAATACTCTTTGCGATGTCTGCGCTTCAGGCATTTAGAAGGAGGTAAATTAACCTGCTAAACGAAGTGAGTAAAATCGCCGTAAAATTATTCAGAAATACAACAATTCAAAATGGACGAATCTACAGTGGTAAAGGGAAGGTATAAACAACACACACAAAAATAAGGTATCCTTGTCAAACTGAATTACTACCATAGCTAATATGACAGGAAAAACAATACCTTTCACCAGTGGCAGCAGACAAAAAGAAAATCAGCTAGTATTAAAAACTCATGGGATCCAAAAACATTCCATATTCTTTAAATACGTGATAACGCCCCAGACTGTGGATTGTAAAGCATCTTCTTAAATCCAGCTGCAGTTTACTACTGTTGTTAATGCGAAGAAAAGTAACTAACCTCAGTTCATACCCCTCTTGCTTTTACTTAAACCAGAAAGGTGTCGCCTGTAAGATGCTTGTAAGATGAAGCAGTGACAAGAATTGTGTTACACAATAGTTATAGGGGTCTGTACAGGGGTCTGTATGACACGTCTTGGTACTGTCTCTAAAGACCGTTTAATTTCCTCTTCATTAAAGGTTGATTATACGACTGCCCAATCAAGTTTTCGATGTACATAACGTTTGACAATATTAAGCAAAATATCGGTAAGATTATTGCATTAATCAGCCACTAGAGTAATGCTGACCAACTCCCTGTTGAGAACAGAATTTACAGATAGAGCAGAATACTCAACATAGCTTACACTACTATTCCGGTCATCAGTACCTCCCAAAACATTGTTAAGCTATTCAATTCTGTACCTCTTGCCTTATATCTGAATGAAAACATTCTATCAAATATGGCCCAATCACTGTTTTTCTAAAACATTCGTTAAAAAAAAGTTTCATTCCAAGCAACCCCCCACCCCACCCCAACCCAACCCACACACCCTTTCCTTCAATTAGTATACATTACTTTTTAAGGTTAAGAACCATCCACGCTATAAATTCACTAGATTGATGGAACTTTGAAGGGCTAACTATTAAAACAAGTTAAGCTTTGAGATAAAAATTGATCCTAGACTCAAAAACCTTAAAGTCATGATGGAAGAAAGCACTGAGAAGGCTGAGTTCCAAAACCAAGCCGTCAAAGGAAAAAAACTGCATTTAGAGAAAAATTTATTATAACGGGAGCAACAGCTGCATGAAAAGAAAAAGAAAACAATTTTCTTCTTACTGTTACACTTGTACATGAAGACAAAGCTTCATCCTCTGTCCATTCGAAGCCAAATGCATCATCAGTTTTACACTTTCTGTTTTTATTTCGTCTCGTCGGGTTTCCTCTAGACCGTACAGAATGTCTGTAAGGTCTTTTGGATTTAAAAGGAGTCGTCACTGGCTCAAGACGAGAGCAATTTTCAACTGGGTCATATTGTTTCTTCTTGCTTGGTACGTCGTTTGCAACAGATTTCAGTTCAGTAGAGTCGCACTGATTTTCCAGTTTTGATTCTTTCCTAACATCTGGTTGACTGGAAAATCCAGTATCACGATTGTTTGTTACTGGTACCTCTTGATGTGGAAAATTTGAATCACTCTCTTTTGATTTTATTAAGAAAGACTTGTGAAAATCACAAGTGAATTTGTCAGTTCGAAGGGTTGCCTCATAATTTCTTGCATTTAGCACAAATAATGGAAATCGTGAAAATGGGTAGCATCCTAAACACTTCCCTTCCGGCAAAGCTTGTTTACGCCGATAAAGAGGTGTCATTTTAATAGCTGACCATAAAATATTTTTTACTGAAGTAAGAAGGCCAGTGCCCTCTAAAGGTGTAGCAGCTCTACTTTTATTTGAAACATTAGCACCATTGTCAGCTTCAGCTTTAAATGCCATCCTTGGTGATATCTGTTCTTTTGCTGGGCTAACAGGTTGCAATTCTGGCATCGTGACTGGGGAATAAAAACTGCTATTATTAGAGGAAGAATCGTCACTTGTTTGCTTCATCATAGACTGAGGTTTCGACAAAGAATTAAAACCCGCCCTACTGCTGAAGGCACCTCTTTTAGCACGAGCTTTAATCTTTTTTTTGAAAATTAGAGACTTTTTACGACGGTTTACCCGATCTTGAACCTTTCTGTCCCTCTCTTTATTTCGTTTCTTTTTCTTTTGAAGACGGTTGCTAAGTGTTGAAAAAGCTTCACTTTCTTCCTCTGATAGATCCAAACAACTGGAGCTGTTAGTCAAATTCAGACTACGCAAGGAACCAACTCGTTTAATGCCACTTTGTCTTTCCGGACAAAAATTGCGCCTTTTTCCAGATGATCTTTGTGGGGATAATGAGCTACTTGAGCTCCGTCTTCTAGAGAAGTTACTCAGCTTTGCTTTCTTAAAGTGTGATTCGGAATATAAAGAACGAACTGATGGGTTTCCAGTGTTGTAATAATGGCCATCCACAGGTTCTAATACCAAACCTGAATTGTTGGTGCTCCTTTGGAGATTCGTACTATGGGGCAAAAAGCACGTATTAGCATCACATTGAAGAGGCCTGCTGGAAATTGGAGAACTTCTACCTCTTTTCAAGAGGGATCTTTCTCTACTTTTTGTCAAACTAATGCCAGTGCAAAGCGTATCACAATTACCTACAAAGCCAGGGTTCAAGTTATGAATACACTTTTTGCTGTACAATTTATCAGTGTTTCTTGACCCTGGAGTTGCATTAATATTCGTTCCGTACGCCTGTTGTAAGGGTTTTTTAAATGACTGTCCATGCGCTACCCTTTCTGAGGTGGGATGGTTCCTTGTGTTTGAACTGTTATAAATGCCATGCTTGCTAACTGAAAATGGCTTATCATTTGGAGTTGTGTTTCCGTGACTAGAGTAAGTTAGTAAATCGCGTTTTGGTACACAATCTGTACAATGAGGTAAGCAGGTTTGTAAGTGGTTATCAGGGTAAAATGTTGAGATTTTTTTCTCATTCTGTACAGCATTAGTGGTGGCGTTTATTTCATGGCAAGAAATCTGTGAAGCATCATGTACGAGGGAAGACGCATAAACACCATCTTGATTACTTGTAGTGACCTGAAAATGGCGCCTCGATCCATGTGGCAAAGTTTCATTTGTCGTACAAGAAGCGGGTCTACTGTCTAAATTAGAAGCGTGATTAAATCTTGATGAAGGTAGACTGGTAATAATTTCATTTCGCAACCTGTGAGGTGTTGTGCAAGGCATTCCACTCGCTCCTTTTGTAAGTTCAATTTCATTCCCAGTTGCCGACGGTTTACTAACACAATTTTTACTATTTTTAGACTGTTCTGTGTACTCCTGGTTTGAAATCAAACGACTGGTCGAAGCAGCTGGGGAGCAAATATCCCTGAGCTTTTCATACATGGAAGACTTCTGCATGCCTTGCATTGACAATGACCTCAGCAAATTCTGAACTGACTTTACAAGGAAATTGTCATTATTGTTGCCATTACCCATTTTGTCTGAATGGTACGTCCCGGCAGCTTTGGGCTTCTCTAAATTGGAAGGAAAAAGCGAACGTCGAAAATTAGAATAAATGCTAAGTACAATAAAGTGACAACACGCGTAATTAACAGGTGGAAGAAAATAATTATCACTTCATTAGTTGTTAATTTTGTCTCACCTTAAAATCATTAATTTTGTAATTTGGTTTGGTGCGTCAAAAAAATAAATAAAACAAAACTTTTTATCTAAAACTTTTTATCTAAAACTTTTTGTCTGCATTTTTGATACCTTGTACTATTTCAGAATAAACTGAAACGATATAAACCGCATGACATAATGTGAAGAACCGATTTCGTTACAAATGTAACATCATCAGCAATAATTTCTATAATTTCATATTCCTATGAAAAACAAAAATACCAAAATGTTAGTTCCAATAGGGAGGAGTTAGTGACCGAGGACTCGGCTATCTTTGAAATTCCATATTAATTTTTGTAATTGAGATAATCAATTGAGCACACAATTTTGATCTCTGGGTAGACTTTACTACCATCACAAAAATAACTTGATGGTGAGAGTTCTGTTCCGGTATTCCTCCTTTGTGTTCATCTACGCTTTCAACTCCTCAATGTAGTGCCTTCTGGGTGAGGTGGTAACCTTCTCCTCGTGCTGTTGTGGCAAGAATGGTTGTGGGATCGAGATTACAAGAACGCGCCGCATTTCTGCATGTGTTTGTTCACTGATGATGATGGTGTGTCGTGTTCCTTGAGTCGATTAGAGACCGTCCTGTTTGGCCTACATAGGTAGCATTGCACACTTCACATTTGATTTGATATATGACTCCGCTCCTGAGGGCTTTGTCTACTTGGGGTTTCAGCGATGGAAAAACAGTTTTCATTTTCCTCATGACATTGCAGCGGGCTTTACTCTTGTGCAAGTTGCGTGCGTAGTCCTCCGAGCATTTACCCCCATACTGAATGCTCTGTATATACGATGAACGAAACCGGAAACTAAAAAGTATTTGTATCGTTTTAGAGCTAACGGATGAAAATTTAAGATGAGACCCGCATATGTTGGTTTTGTGTACCAGGTGGACGAGATTTGACTGTCTTGGTGGATTGTCTGCATGTCAGGGAAAGGTAGGGCGCCCTCATTTTCTTGCTCAATGGCAAGGGAGAGGTTGGGAAGCAGGCTGTTGATTTCTGATAGTTTATTGTCAATTTTACTGCGCTTTATCTCCCTCAGAATGTCATACATGTATCTCGTAAATAGTTTAGCACTGTCGTGGATTTGTGGGTTGAATTTAGACATCCAGCCATTGGCAAGGTGTAGTGCAGGTGGGCTTCCCATTGCTAATCCATCTGTTTGTAAAACCCATAATGTGTCGACATTATTACATTGCACGACGCGATTTTGGCAAGTTCAATGAAAGTTGATTTGCTTACAGGTGGTTGTTTCATATTGTCCTGAAAATGTAAGTCTGCACACACCTTAAGCTTCTATCACTGGTACTTTGGTGTGGAGGGATAAGACCTCAAAGCTTACTAGTTCCTCATCCTCCGCAAGCTCAATATGTTTCATTTTGTCAATGATCATCTTCGTTGAGGAATTGATTTTGCATTCGGGTACGGTCTCAAGCCATTTTATTACTTGTTCTGTAATCGGATGGTATGCTGATCCTGACATTGACAGGACGGGGCGAACAGGAATGTTCTTTTTGATCCGATATTTTCTAGGCCATGTATACATTGAAAAATGCGATGGCGAAAGCAATTACAAACAAAAACAATTTCTTGTGGCCTTTGCGCGAGATAGTTTCCATTGCAAATTGTGCAGAATCAGACGGCGAGTCGTTTGAAGCAGAATTTAACAAGAAGTTGAGCTTTTCACAACTTTACGATTTCCTGAAAGCCACAAAGAATATGTTTTCAACATAAACATACCACATGCGTCTTGCCTGTGTGAAATTTGCGAGAACTTGTCCTTACTAACCAAAGGGTTAAATAAATTGAGGAGAAGGTTCAAAGGAAGTCTCCCAAACAATCCGCACGACTTAGTTGAAAGGTTTAGCTGTTATTCGGAGAATTCTGAATGCATGCTTGAAACGTATGCAACATGCAAATCATCTGTGCTGGTTGATCAAATATTAAAGAATGAAGAACACAAACTTCCAAGCGAGTCTGATGTGAACCTGATGTTCGTTCTGAAGTTGCGTTTTACCGTTGGCAAACAGTGGACAAGAGGATAACAAAATCAAGGATCGAGGTCAATTCTCAAGACGCAATCGAAATGCAGAAGGAGGAGATCGTAATCTTGAAAGAACACATCTACATAAAGCGAAGGCAAGTCAAAGCATGCAATGAGATGAAGTCTTCTCTTGGTCCAAACGACCTAATGATCCAGGTAGACTTTGCCGAAAGGTATAAAAATGATCAACAGGATGCTATTTAAAGCGCCTATTTCGGCAACCAGTGTTTTAGCATCTTCACAGCCTGTTGCTATTTTAGCGTGGAAGGCCAGACCAAAAACGATAACAACCTCGTTGTCACTGGACACTCTGAACATGATCGTGTTGCATCTATGAGCTGCTTGGAAAAGGTCGTGGACGAAATTCAAACGAAACACTCAACATCTTACAATAATTTATACCTCTGGAGTGATGGGATGGGAGCACAATTTCGGGCCCGATTTGTATTCAAAGTTTTAGCTGGCACGATTTTCCCCAAAAAATCTCTTTCATGGTTCTATAACGAGCGTCACCACGGCAAAGGGTCTATGGATGGCGTCGGAGAGACCGTTAAGAATGTAGTGTTGCGTAAAGTCAAATCAGGGCAAGCTGTCATATATTCGCCGTTCAATTTTACTAATGCAGCTAAGAGGTTTGTTCTATCAATATTTGCCGTATATCTGACCGAAACTGAGCATATCATCGAGCCCAAGGGCGTCAAAAACCTAGTGAGATTAAAGAGACCTTTAAAATCCACAAGCTTGAGAGAGAAGTGGACCCAAATGGAAACATATACATCAATTTCTTCAAAATTGCTGATGACGAGAAGCCTTTCCACGTCCAGTGGTACGGAAACGAGGATGCTGTTATTTGTGTCCATGAAAAATTCAGTGAGGACGATAATCTGTATCCGAAATGAAATGGTTTGTACAACGATAGTGAAGAATGGCTGAGATGCCCAGTTTGCAAGTGTTGGTTCCACGAGGAATGTTTTTATGAATAATGGTGTAATGGTTAATACAAAGCTTAAAATTTTTATTAGCTGTTTTTCATCTTCAATTATGTGTTCAAAACATTTCGGTTATCAGCTATAATTTATAAAGTTCGTTAACTTACTGGTTTTTGGCTTCCTATTTTTTGTCGTACGGAAAAGGTCAATTAGTGTTCAATCCCATTGAAATGGTTTTGCTGTTGCTTTCGCATTATATCTTTTAAAATCAATAAACCGAAAGTGAATACTTTGAAATAGGAAACAATTCGTACGTCTACAATGCTTCGAAGGTCTCCTTCAGAAATTGTAGTATTTGAATGTCGTATGGAAAAAATATTTAACTTGCATCAAGATATAATACTGCACTCTAAGCAATTTTAATAATATACTATTTTAGGTATAATTAGTTGTCTTAAAACGATTTGCACTCTAAAAATTCGTCTTTACGGAAACATGTTCTTTTTTGTCGCAAAAGTTCCATACGACACTTCCATACGACACTTCCATACGACACTAAAAGATGGCATGACATAGGACAAAAAAAGAAAATATTTGAATTTGGTACCGAACTCAATTTTTTCATAAGAATCGGATTGACCTCAAGTTGTTAGAAAATGCCAAACTACTAGCAAACAACATCTCATTTCGATAATATCTGATTTGAAAGACTGAATTGTCAGGACTGCATTTTCTATCGATTCCGTACGACACTAAAATGAATTGTGATATATTTAAAAATTGGTTAAATATCATTTTGTCATTTTTTGTTTATTTCAAAGTGTTTATGCCTTTATGATTCATGATATAATTGAGGGATATAGTTTAAACAGAGCAATAAATATATCCACTTTTGTTATCGATATTTCCGTACGACACTAAAATAATAAAAAAATAGTCCCATTGATGTCGGTGGTGATTTCGCTGCTCATTTTGCAGCGGCCAAGCAAATTGTCGGGTTCAGCAAGCACATCTTTGGGATTGAATTTGTCTAGGACAGAATTTTTTCGCCCTAGAGCAAGTGTGCAAACTGCGGCATGGGCTGGTGAAGTTCGTATTCTAGTACAGAATTCTTCACGCTGAAGCGGGGAAGTTGCTGCTCTTCTGCAAGTGCTTCCAGTTTTTTGTTGTCGGTCAATAACTGGTGACGACGTATTTGTCGTGTGTATACAAAGATGGATGGTAAGAGCATGAGATTTACTTTTGACTGGATGGTGCTGCGCTTTTCTACCAGACGCTCACAGTTGGATTTCAGGTCCGTTTTTGCTTTTATGATCTTCCTTTTTAACAGTTTAAGTTGGAAATCGCGCACAGTCTTATCATCGAAGCATCCATTGCTGGGTATTCTGAATCGTAAGAATCGAGGGATGATGTCTGCATGCTTGCACTTCATTAGAAAGTCCATTCGAAGGGTGTTGCGTTGGAGTTTTGCTATTAATTTCTGGTATTGGGGAAACGCTCTCCAGCATCCATTCCGCTGACATTCTCGTGTCAGAAGGTGATATGGGAGGAACATTGTGGTTACCAGTGTAACTGACATAATCAATTGAGGACACAACAACTAAATAAAAAATATAATACATTTACAATAAAAATAATGTTATAATTAACAGTCATTTGATTTCATCATATGCAAACAACACAAACTTGCCCAAGTTATTGTTTTGTGGGTAGACTTTGCTACCATCCTTTTTAGTGATGGTAGTAAAGTCTACCCACATAACAACACACACACTCACTCTCACTCTTTTGATACGTACCTTCTTGTTCTTCTTTGTTTGGTAAAACACTTTCCAGGATATAGAGCCCAGCTTTGACCATAGATGCTTTCTAGTGGTACAGAAAAATGCAGCAGGGATAAGAAAAATACGAATAAAAAATGTTTATAAATGTATTCTCTTAAATCAATTTAAGAAATAAAGTACTCTTAATACTTATAACAACTTTACTGCGAACAGTCGTAACCATTTATTAACATTTTTCTACTTATGAATAGATACAAAGTAGCATAAAAATTCAACAACAGGTAAAATTAGGCATTGCAAATAATAATATAAATACTAATACTAATACTAATACTAATACTAATACTACTACTACTACTACTACTACTAATAATAATAATAATAATAATAATAATAGTAATAATAGTAAAAAGGTCACGTGTTGATAACAGTATTTGTATATATTTCTTTTTAATTATACATTTATTGAAACGTTTTTATCCTGTATAAATATTCATAATAAATAAATAAATATGGCCATTCGTCATTGCATTGTTTTCTTTCATGCCATAGCCACCTCATATCGCCTTGCTTGCCACCGAAAATGCTCCTTCTGCTCTGACTTTGATATGTATTTTAGAAGCTGAGCATACAAAACCTCAAATGCGGTATAAATGTCTTTCATTTCAATAATAAAATATAAAAAAATATAAAATACTTTAAATCAACCATAAACCTAAGGCATAAAGAAGACATGGTTATCAGCAGGCCTGATAATGAACTGGTGTGGTCATATAAGGCAAAAACGATTACCTATGCAAAATAAATGACATCCTTAATGATTTTAAAAATTCAAGTGTCATAGCCCAGTCGATAAAAGTGACCACACTGCTTAAAATAAGAGGCAAATTCAAAACCCTATCTCAAAATTAAAAAATGAAAACTCCCATCCGAAGTTTACGAAAAAATTGAATCATCTGCCTCTCAACGCCCTACAGTATATGGTGTACCCAAAATTCACGGACGGCGTTCCAAATTTTGCCCACTTTTGTCAATGACTGGCTCTTTCCAGTGAGCGAAAAACCTTGTTCTGGTCTTTCACCCCATTCTAGAAAAATACTATAATTTCTGTGTTAAGGAACTCTTACGTTTGCTAGTAAAATTCTAAAGTACTCAGTACATCCAACAAATTCCATGCTGTGTTCCTTTGGTATCGTCTATTTATTAAAGTTTCTTTAGAAGAGCTCATTAAAATTTCCTCTAAAACCTCGAACCATGAAAGCAGTGCAATCATCTATCCAAAGAGATGGTTTTGCAGAATTAAAAAATTCAGTGGCCAAATCAACTAAACAAAGCATTTAAAATGTTATAAAACAACAATTTGAAGGTGAAACCATTGGTTCACCACCAGATGTTTGAGTAGAAAAAACTTCCACCTCTTTTAAAACCAGTGTGTTTCGAAGGCAAACCTTCACTGAACAATACGTGCAGTGTGACTGATTCAGTTCCAGAAAGTCAAAAATTGGACCAATGAAAACTTTAGTTCGTCGTGGTGTCCTTATTTGCTCTCCTGACAATATGTCTGGAGCAATAGAAAAAACGAAGCAAATTCTTTTGATTAATAGTTACCCTTATGATGTAGGCCTGGTTTCCACTACAAAAATCAAATTTTCAAAGCAGTTTCCGAATGATATCATGCCACTGCACCCAAAGTAATTTTCACTGTACAAGTTATTCCTTTATCTACAATGGATGTCTTGCCTGCCACAAATTTATGTAGGTTTGTTTATGAGTTTGAGTGCTATGGGTGATATCAGGTACGTAAGCTGTACGTTCCTAAGGCTACTTGGTAGAATAAAGCAACATGGGTCTAGTGCTTACAGAGAAAAAAATTGTGTTTTTTAGAGTTCAGCCAAAAAGACAGTTCAAGAATGTACACAAAATGGTTAATTGTGATTAGGTTATAGCACAACATCTACCGCTTAGCTGTGATTGCAGTAAAATTTGGAGCTATTCAAGTCATACGAAGAAACCTTACCATGGTTAAGGGAAAAAATGTTCGAAATGACGAAATGTTTGAGTTATATAAGGTATTCGAGTTAATTGGTAGCTTTTATTACGAAGAATTGCGGCAAAATCCAAGGGAAACACAAAGTTATTTCTTGGCGTTATTCAGTATTTGAATAAAGCGGTGGCTACTGTATAGGATTGTACAGGATAGGACAGGATAGTATAGTATAGTATAGTATAGTATTGTACAGTATAGTGTAGTATTGTATAGTATAGAATAGTATTGTATAGTATAGTATAGTATTGTACAGTATAGTGTAGTATTGTATAGTATAGAATAGCATTGTATAGTATAGTACAGTATAGTATAGTATTGCATAGTGTAGTACAGTCAAGTGAATTTCACTATAGTACGGAATAATATAGTAAGTACAGTGAATGCAATGTTTACAAAAATTTCAGTTAAAAATTACAAAATACCTTTTCATCATCATATAGCAAAATAGACTTTTTAATGTGTGAAGAAAAGCAACTGATAACTGTAAAATATCGACCTATTTAAACCATGACCACATGAATTAAAATTCTCGCTAGAACAATGTTATTTTATAAAAATTATTCCTTACCTCTGAATTGTTTAGACAAGTTATGATAGTTTTCACACCATTATTATCTTGTAATATTTTCGTGTTTGTATCTGTAAAGCAAAGAAAGCTGTTTAATGTTTTTCTATGGTACAATAAAAACAAGCTTAGACATATGAACGATTGTGTTATTTCTTACAATGTGAAGTTTTTAAAGCTTACTGCTCCATTTTCATATTTGCTTACAGAAAGCAAGACACATTGCAAGCCCCTAATTAACACTTACGATGCTTTACACAATCAGACACTTCACTTCGTACAAAAATTATTTTAATACTTCTTTTCCAAACCTTTTACAAAAAAGCTACCAATGTTATTAACATGCCAAATAATTGATACTTGATTTATCAAATAAATAACACGTTGACTTTTTAACCAGAGATGCCTAAATTTCAATCTTAAAAGATAGAAAAGTAACGTTTATATTTCCCAACATTTCAGCCTGGACTTTGAAGTCCCAAAGAAGTACTATAAACTTCAAAACGTTTGTGACCAAATGTGTAGCTATTACAGTTTTCCCGCTCTGTAGTAGATGCAGCAATATTGATGGCCAAAAAGTGTTTATTTGTATTTTTCTGCTTTCTGGTACACACTACAAAATTAATGGTCAAAATTATAGGTATTTGAATTTTCCTGGTCTGTAGTATATGCTGCTAAATTCACGGCCAAAATTGTAGCAATTAAAATTTTCCGCTCTGTAGTATATGCAGCAAAATTGATGGTTAAAACTGTGGTTACTTGAATTTTTCTGCGCAGTTGTACACACTACAACATTCCTGACAAAAATTATGGCTATTTGAAATTGCCCGCTTTATAGTAGATACTGAAAAATTGATTACCAAAACTGATGGCCAAAATGGTGGTTATTTCAATTTTTCTGTTCTGTAGTAAACATTACAAAGTTAATGGTCAAAATTATAGGTATTTGAAATCTCCCGGTCTGTAGAAGATGCATCAAAATTGATGGCCAAAATTGAGAGAGAAAAGGGGGAGCCAGAGCGCACTACTACCCAAATATGTTTTTACTCTACAGGAAGATTTAGTAGTACTGTGCTCTTCGCTCGACCACAGGGTTCGTCACACTCTAAGCTCTAAGGAAAGGCCCCCTCTACTTCGATTTCACTTTTGCGACGTTGCAGTACCTCCTGTACAGTATCATCCCAATTAGTCACTGCAATTAAATATCTGCGGCTGACTTTGTAGATACTAATCCTGTCCTCTATGACCTGCATCCCATCTGCATCCCACCCCGCACACTACTGTTCCCTCTTTCTCTTCCGTTTCCTGCTCTGAAAGCAAGCTTGAACAGTCTGTCTCTGGAGTACTATGACGCTCGTCTAATTGTCACCAATGGCCTGGCAGCCGTTCTTTCACTCGTGTGCAATGATGCCAACATGTATCCAGAGGGCTTTTTCAAGGCGGCCAAACAACACCAAGTAAGACAGTTAAGCCCATTATTCCCAATTTACCTTACCCACAGGATATCACATGTTCGTAAATACTGTAAAGTTACGTGATGGGTATGAGTACTCGGACCTAAAGCCAAACTTAAACCAAAAACAAATATAATCTATTTGGAAAAGGCATTATTTGGACACACTGTAGAAAAAGAGTGCAGTAAACTTCCTTTGATCTTAAAATTCAAAGAACTCCATTAGTATACATTAAGATCGCATGGTTTGAGTCATTTTTTATGACTTCGGCAATCGATGAGATTTTATTCCTACAAAAAGTATTAAAAATTTTTTTTCTAAAAACTATCCTCCAAAACAATACCACGACACTGTGTGAGTCACACTAATACAAATTTATTCAACTGTTTACTGTTATGGCTATTTTCTTCAAAACATTCAGGTCCAAGTTGTCGATGCTTTACTACAGCAGGATCACAACAATCTAGTGATTATTTTTGCATTGCTGTTTTTTCGTTGACTTCAATCCATCTTAAGGTCCTGATATTACATTACCACTAAAATATGTGGTAGACGACATCCTTTTCAAATAATGCCAAAAAAAATTATCATCCGGATAATTTTATATAAACAAAGCATGCCCAGTGTAGTTTGAGCTATACAGGGTATTGTGGTGAACATTGACTGGACACTTGTAAATGGATGGTAAGTAACCCTATTTAATTTACTGTTGGAATAAGCAAGATTTGACTTTATCGCTTTCTAATGATAATATCATGACAGCAAAAAACGACAGCACAATAAAAAAAATTTATGAGGCAAATTTTACTTTATGGAATTAAATGTGTTCCTACTGCACCAAATGTCTTGCGAAAGTTTGGTTGCAAAATAAAAAAGTTTTCATGTAAATTTAACTTTCTTTTCCTGGAGAGTACAAAGATAGTAAAATTCCATCCTGTTCTTTTTCAATGGTAAAAACTAATGGCAGAAGGAGTTTGTTAAAAACAATCACAACGTTTGAAATGCCTTCTTTATTTTTTCAAAATTGTAACCATATCATCAGTAAATCTGTAACGTATAAGGGTAAAAGTATCTAATAATTAATATTTCCAACCAGTTTATTTTCTATCAAAGCGGGAAAAAACCCTTCTGGTTCAACACAATCTCTGAATATGAATACCGGTGCTTAGTAATAATTGATTAAGTCATTTGTTGTTGGAAAAAACATTCTTCCACTATCGTCTTGCTCTTTGGTCATGCTCTCTGACTCTTTGTCGTTGGTTTTGAACCTACAACGGTTCAAAACCAATGGCAAAACATACATTATGCCAACCAAATAAGAAGGTAAAATTTCCATAAAAACACATTGAAGTAGCTGGTCTACCACTTATTTTAAATGTGAGGGGTGCTGTCATAAGCTCTAACGTTTTTGTTTTAAATCTTGCAAACAACTACTCTTGTACTCTAGGCTTGATTTCCAAACAAATTTAAAACTTGTTGACAAGTAACACCACACACAAAAGACGGTCGACAGTTATATAGAACACTGAGAAAATATTCCATAAAGATAGAAAAATAATCATGCTACCTACAACAATCCAGGAAAAAGGCCAAGCCCTACTAAAACAACTAAACCATACGATCTAACCAACACAAAATAGCAGAAGAAAAAAAACACCAGTCTGGTTGATCCCTGTAATAGAAGCATGTAAAGAGGAAACGACTGTTTAACTACAAAGAGAGTGAGACCGTTCAGAATTTGAGCTCACAACTTCTCACGATGATGTCATTTCGGACTTCAGCAAATAACAAGCACTGGAAAAACCATATAAAAAATCCAACAAAAACACCAAACAACGACAATGATGATAACGCCTGACATAAACCAGGATGTAACAAGCCAACGGTACCGCGACCGGTACTAATCATAAAAACTAAGTTTTTTCTTTAAATATGATTCATTTACGTTAGTAATTTGAAACTACAAATATTAAGACAGGAGTATTAAGCAGGACGTTTAATGTCCATTAACTAATATGCCGGCTTGACAATGAAAAAATTATCAATATTTTATAAACCCTACAATCTACATCTACCGTCGAATTACCATCAGACTGACGTAAATCTAACGTGGTTCCAAATTTTAGGAAAGTCGACTAGCATGCAGCTGAAAGTTATTGACCGAGGAGCGTATGTAGTAAAATTAAAACAATAAATGTAAATGCAATTCATCTTTCTTACACGATAAAACAGTAAGTAGTAACTAATGGCGTATTTTCTTCTTTTTCTGCAGTCAACTCAGGGGTACCCCAAGGAACAGTATTGGCTCGCTATTATTTTTATGTTATATTAATAATCTACCGGATTCTGTTAAATCACAAGTACGCCTGTACGCTGATGACTCTCTTGTATAAAGATCCATCAAATCTGCAACTGATGCTACACTCCTCCAACAGGACTTAGCTGCACTTGAGAATTGGACTAATAAGTTGAAAATGCCCTTAACCCGATCAAGTCCAACGTTATAAGGTTCAGCAGCGAAAGGTAACCCATTAAATTTCCATATTCACTCTGTAATAACATTCTAGAAAATCATTTCACCGACTCATATCTCAGTGTTCTATTAAAACATGACAAGAAATGGGGTCAACACAAACTCTACCTGTAAAAAAGCCAACTCAACTTTACGTTTTCTTCGGAGCAACGTATTTAACTACCCACGTTCACTTAAAGAATTACCTTATTTTGGTCTGGTCTGGTCCAAGTAGGCGTATACATCCTGTGTATAGAACCCTTATTTAACCAAAGATATCACCGAACTGTAAAGTATCAAATGTATTGGATACTTTACACTTTGGTGCAAGAGTTGTGTGTCGCAACTACATCTGGAACTCCAGCGTCACCGAAACGCTAGACTCTCTATGATGGAAACACTTGAACAAAGGAGAACTGATTCCTGTCTCTATTTTTTTTATATAATAGTCAACTCTAAAGTCTGAACTAACATCAATGAGTACCTGGACCGGTCCAACTCATCAACCATAAAGAAAAACAGTTCAACCTTTGGATATGCAAAGAGACGCAAACAAACAATCATTTCCTCCTCGTACTTTCAAATTGTGGAATAGTCTCCACAGTAGTGCTACTAACTGTAATAGTATTGATTATTTTTGAAAACTCTATAAACAATACCAGTATATGTTAACCACCACGCACACCAACTGAATGTGTCACTCCTTACAGGAGGGTTTACAGTATCCTACAGAAACAGAAACAGAAAATCCTAATTATTATACTGACATCCGTGTGTGGCAACTGAATCTTTCATTAAACTATAAAAGGATTACTGTTGAAATAACCAAAACAAAAAAAGCCTCGATACTCTTAAAAATGAATAGAAAGGTAAAAAGCAATGCTGTTCTTACGGCACTGTTGCACCGCCTTAGCCAAGCAGTACAGACACAAACTGAGGAAATCGTCGTCGTAGCTTCCATTTTCCTTCAAAATCTCAATTAATGTTTTCACCAGACCTTGTTTCCCGGCCTTATCTTTGACTTCAGCTGAAATATTTAAAAAAAACTACGCTCGTCAAACATTCTTTATTTTTAATTGTACTAAATGTGTATAAAATTAACCAAAAGCAACTTTTTGGCCACGCGCTAATGAATAATTTATGATAAACAAAATTATCAAAAAATACACAACGTTTAGGTTCAAAGGAGTTACATTCAATGTGGCCTTTAAACACCTTAAACTTCTAAAATGTAGTAAATCATTCGTGATTGATAATTTTTCAATCAGGATTTCTGAAAGATTTTCCAATAAACATTGCAGAGGCCCATCAGAGACTTTACAAAAAATGTTCCGATCGAAAATGTTTTTCGTGACTCCTGTACGTTTCTTGATCTGTCACTTCTACCGTCAATTGTTAGATATTACTCAGATAACAAAGTTCTCTGTTTAATACTTTCTTAGCCCTTACTCGTCTTTAACATTGTTTGTAAAGATAATCACGCTCTCTACCGACAACAGCCATTTCAAATTCACATGAATCTCAAAACAAAGTAAATACTGTAATTTTCTTTATTTTTACTTTTCCTAACTCGTACTAAGTCTCATGTTGTATGAATATCAATGAAGTAGAGGTTAATTCTTAAACAAAAGTTATGAGTTCTGCTAAAATGCAATAATTTGACAAGCAGCATTCTGCAATTTTTATTTACACTCACATTCGGTTTAATATTTTTAATACCTTGTGAAATTATCCAAGTGTTGTCTTACAAAGATATATGCACCTTTCATTCTACTGTTGCTGCGAAGTTCTCCCAAAATGGAAGAAATACACATTACCAGTTCCTATACTTTTGTTACAAGGGTTACTTGGAAAAATTTGGCTTTATGTGTGATTATTTGCCATGGTTGGCATTTGAGATAAAAAATTTCGTACAAGACATTTTAGAAAAATAATGCATGAGTTATTGAAAGTGTGAATTGGTATTTAAAAAAACTAATACATACCTGATATGTCTAAAGCAGATGATATACTTGAAACCACTAATGATAATGTACCTTCTTTAAGGTCTGAATGACATCTAAAGTGCGCCATTAGAAATTCAATTAATATTGAGTATCCACTTATCATGCTAAATCGTTTTTGTGCTTCATCTGAAACAACAAATAAAAAAAAATTGAACAACGCGGTGTCTAACGGGTGTATTGTTTTCTTCTTTCAAGATTCTGTATCCTGAATAAATGTTCACAAAGACATGCTGTTTGAGGTATTGACGATTTGCACAATTTTTCTTTTAATGAATTAAGTTCATTTGTTAATCGGTTGAGGGTGTTTCGCCTCTTGAAACACCATCTAGCGGCTTTATTAGGGGTGATAAAGACTTCCTGCATAAAACAAAAGTTGTAAAGCATGGAGGAATAAAGAGGGATCGGACGAAGTCAAATTCAACATTTAATCAACATTTTAGCGACAAATTGCAATTTCAGACCAAGGGTAGTTGTATCAGTACTCCCAAAATACTTGGTATCCTCAGAATTAAAAGATCGTCTCAGTAATTCTCCAGTTTGACCATTTCTACACACAAACTTCAACCTGGCATTTGTCAACTACATCGGATTCTTTCCGCTTTATCAGAATGACAATCATCAACAATGAGAATTATTGTTTTAAGTATTTGCTGTAAAAGTATCTTACCTTAAACTTGTATACGATATTGGGGATATCACCGCTCTAAGGATTCTCAAGGTTAAAAGCAAGAAAACAGACCGTACTGGTTCTACGTGCAAAATGTACCGAATATCAAAGTGGTGAAAGCTATTTTCTACCCCGTAAAGTTAAAACGTCATGTTATATTTCTAATGGTAAAGTAATACCATACTACAAGTTTTCCTTGAACCTTATTTGTGCACAGTGTCGAGGTGTTAGAATCCAAAAAGGATCTTTTTAATCAACAGTCACCGACAATTAAAGTTTTCACTCAACTACCACTACAATTAACTTCTCGTCGTCATCAAAACTGATTCGATATGAACCTAACAATCAAATAGTTTTTTCCTTCGGCAAGATAATAAAGCTAACTAAAACCTGACTAAAAAACCAATGCTGATCCCCCCGTGCCTCCTTCATCTTTCATATCGGCAAACTGTTGAAAACACCAACAATCCTTTATAGTTCTAAACTACTCACCAACAGCCTGTAATATCCCACTGCTGAGAAAGTCTTTTAAATATATGACCATTAACTTCAAATTGCTTTTTCATATTACACAACCACAAAGTTCTTACCATTGCTGTCCAGGCATTGGCTGATAAAATGGATTCCGGAAAACCACACAGACGGTTTTTGATCAGTTCGGAGTATCACAAGAGCTTTGGGGATGACAGTGCAGCAGAAGACCTGGTTCTCGGCTGATAATTTAGGAAAAATGTCATGTGAGTTACAGGTTTTCACTACAACACTACCATAATATTTCCAAAATACAAAATTTTGTGACTCAATGATTGCAACGAAGGAACTTCTTTCTATACTAAAAATGGACTTTTTACATTTAACTACAGCACAATGGATATTCCACTAAATGATTGTAAAGCAAGAAATTCAGTATGGAAACAAAACCAATGCGACTAGATTACATTTAAAAGTACCTTTTTAAGAGAATCAAGAGAAGCACAGTGGTTTTATTGTCAACGACGCTCTAGAATAAATCCAAATTTTCTACGTTTGCTGCAAATTTTCTACGAAATTCTATAATTTTCTAGAAAATTCCTGAAATATCTTAAGGTTCTAAAATTTCAAGGCCTTCCTACAACAACCTACACGTTCCTAAAAAGCAACCTAGGACTGATTAACATATTAACATATTAACAAGTTAACGTAGCAAAGTAAAAAAATTAAGTTAATGCAAACATTTTGCAGCTCTGCTTTAAACATAAGCAAAGTTATTTTTCACTATAACCAGGATAGGAAGGGGAGGGGGGTCACTAGGGCCAAAACGGTGGTCGTGTGGTTCATTGTAAAAGACAGAGAATTACAATCAAAGAATTGTGTAGGCAACTTCGAGCCCTCAGTTTTATTATCGTGCACGTTGTAGCCCTGACATTCATATTCACTGTGTTACTTATTTGTGTGACCACTTTGGCGGTTGCAAGGAATAAAAAAGGGAGTCAGGTAGGCCTTTTTTTAGAGGCAGAAGCTTCCAATTCAAAACTGGATGTAACAAAACCTCCTAAGCGGTCCCCATAATATGGGGGTTAATAACATTAGGTTTTGATTGGTTATTTACGTATTTATCGTAAGACCAATCAATTCGGCCGTGCCGAGGTACCTCTGGTATGATGCTCTAAAAGGAGGACATTTAGCGAAGGCCAGTTTTTGAGCAACAGTGGGCAGTTTAGTGAGTGTTTTTACAAACATGTGCTTTAAATATTACTTAAATACTGAGGGCTTTGTAACGATAGAAAAACCAGTGGTGTTTTACGAAGCAAAGTTGCCTGCCAAAACACGTCGGGGCTATTCTACGCGAACACTGAACCCAAAATAAACTGAAGCTGCCAGGCGGGCGGGGAATCCAGTGTGCAGAGCCCATCGCTTGGAACAAGTAGGGTAGATTGGTATTGGTACCCCTTAAAATGATGTATCATACGGCACCCGAATACCGGTATACTGTTACACCGACTGTTGTTCTTCTTTTGTGCCGTCAAGTCGCTTTCGACTTCTGTTGACGTCATGGATCAGCTTTTTCTATTGTTGACGATCTTTAACCAGCTTTGTTAGCTCGTTTTTTTAATCCTTTTTTAACCCGGTCTAACCAATTCGTTCTTTCTTTCCCTCTCCTTCTGTTTCCTCCTGGCTTTCCTAGCATTATCATGCTTTCCATTTTCTCTGCTCCCGTTGCATGTCCAATATCCCAACCGTTGCTTTACAATCGCAGCTTCAACTGATATCACAGGTCTGATTATGCTTAATAGTTCTGCGTTTGTCTTCTTTTCTGTCCATGATATCTGGAGCCGCCTCCGCCAGCACCATTGTTCAAATTAGTCGATTCTTTTTCTTTCGGGTCTACGAATTGTCCGCCTCTTGCTTCTATACAACACCATTGGAAGGACCATGTACTTTGCTATTCGCATTTCTGTATCTTTCTTTATGTTCTTGCCTTGCATTAATCCACTAACATTGGCCATCACCATCTTACCCAACATTATCCTTCTTTTAATTTCTGATACACAATTTTCCTCACTATCAATTCTGGCACGTAAGAAGAAGATCGGTTCGACAATGTCCACTACCTCATTTTCAAACTGAAATTTGTCAATATTGGCAGTTGATATCATTTTTTATTTTTTCTTGTTCAGCTTTAGTCCTACGTTTGTACTCTCATCTTTCACCGCTTTTAGCAATTCCTTTAGGTCAGTCTCTGATCCTTCCAGCAATGTCGTATCATCGGCATACCTAAGGTTATTAATCTTTAGTCCGCCAACTCGAATACTAGCCTCTTTTCCCTCAGGCTTTGATTTCCTCATGATATATTTACTGAACATATTGAAAGGACAGGGCAATAGGATGCATCCTTGCCCAACACCTTTGCCTATTGAAAACCAGTCTGTATCTCAGCAATCGGTTCGAACAATAGCATCTTGATTGAGGTTGTGCAGGAGAATCATCATATGTTCTGGAACACCCATCTCTTTCAGAACTTCACAAATCAACTCGTGATCCACACAGTCGAATACTTTGCAATAATCAATAAAACACATGCAGACGTCTTGCTGATATTCTCTTGTTATTTCATCATCAATCTTAGATTTGCTATCTAATCCCTCGTACCCTTTCCCTTTCTAAAACCTGCTTGTTCATCTGGCATCTCTCTCCCCATAATTGTCTCTTGTCGCTCTTGAATTACTTCAATAATTCCTTACTGCAGTGTGGTATCAAAGCAACAGTCCGGTTGTTAGGTCATTCTCTGCTGTCACCCTTCTTTGGCATCGGAATATACACTGACTGCTTCCATTCTCTTGGCCAACTCAAGGCTTCCCACTACAGAGTGTATTCAAGACTTTGAACCCCTGCTCTCCAACTGTTTTAACAAACTCGAAAGGTATTTCGTCAACTCCAGCAGCCTTCCGATTCGGCAACTGCTTTAATGCCGATCTAACTTCACTTTCCAAAACATTGGGTTTTGGTGTCATTTCGTTTGGCACAAACCTAGTTGTCATGGGTGGGTCTCTCAAGTATAGTTTCTCTGTGTAGTTTGTCCATCTCTCTTTGATATCTTGTTCTGCAGTGACCAACTCTCCATTTTCATTTCTTACAACTGTAACTCGGGGTGTAAATTTCTTTGTAATGTTCACCGATATGTGCACCCAAATTCAATGTTTAAGTTTTATTTTGTGCACAAAACACTATTATTTCTTCTATTGCAGGTATTTAAGTGGCGACGTTTTTCTCCATTTGAATACTCTTGTTTTATTGCTGAAATGAACACATAGAATCACAGGTGCAGCTTTATATCGTCGAGGGATCTGCCATATTCAAATAAAAATTAAAGATTGACGCTGACATTTAAAGTATAGCGAGCCCCCGTATGAACTACTGGCCTGGCGTTTAAAGCCTTTCGTCACTTCAAAATTTTCCAGTAAGGCCAACGAATCGTTTCATTCAAATAAAAAAATATTTTTAATTACTTCTATCCTTAATCAGACGTTTGGTTAGATACGTTTATAAACACTCATTAGCGCCATAGTTTGAGAACACTTTTCTCTTAATACTGAGGACCTTATGTGTATATCAAAAACCTTATTAGTATCAGACGAAGAATATGATACTCTGATTGAAACGTATGCTAAAATGAATAACTGGCGCACCGAACTTTAAATAGTCATGCCTCAAACTTTTAGCTGATATTCTGTGTTATATTGCTTCAGTACGATGGATTCGTAGTTATTTTACTTACCGTAATTATTCGATTTTCCGCATCCTACTCGAATAAGTGCACCCGTCGAATAAGCGCACCCTCTTTGGTAGATTTCCTTTTCAACAACCGCACCCTTTTTTCAAAGTAAAAAATTGAAGGTCAAGAATAAAACCACTAAAAACAGATATTTTAGTGAGTATATTCTATTATGTTTTTAACATCATGTGCGTAAATCACAATGTTCATATGTTTACAGATATCTTTGTATTTGTCAATTTCACTTTTGAACTTTTCAAAAATCCTTTTCCTGGCAGTTTGAACAATGAAAGTAGCAGGCACAACTAAGCCATTTTCCAGCTTTCTTGCACCAGATACTTCACACAAAACAACGTTTCCAGAATTGGATGTGAGAAAAGTAAACACCAGAAACGACAGTTCAATGGGAACATCCAACTAGCGATTGCTGTCCTGTTTGTTCACGAAATACTCCCATCGAATATTCGTCATGTTGTTTAGCTTCATCGTGATGATCTTCTCTACAATACAAAATTTCCCCAAGAATAGGCTTCCATATTTTTTTGTATACATGACGTCGACGAATCACGGATGAAAAAGTCAATTCGAACATTTTCTTGCAAGTTGCAGGTCGTGCACGAACCATATTTCTTTTTATCACAACACGTTTGATTATACGTTATGCAATACACTGACTTCAATTTGTGGTGCACGATTCGAATCTCTTGTATGATTCGAATTTCAGTTGTTTTATTCTTAATCAGCAGTAAACATGGCAGAAAAAATGGCTTTAACCACATTCCACAAGGGGATGAAATTAAAGAGCTATACAATGAAGTTTAAACTGGATACAGTACGTTTTACTGAGAAAAATGGTAATCACAAGGCTGCAGAGAAGTTTGGTGGAGCTCGCAAAAGAATAATTGAATGGAAGAAAAACAAAGATGTTCTTGCATGCGTTAAGAAATCCAGAAAACGCAACGTGGGTGGAGGACGAAAACCACTCGACTAAGACATGGAAGAGAACTTGGCTGAGTAGATGTATGACAGAAGAGTCAAAGGTCTTCGTGTGTCTGGAAAACTAGTTTGTGCCAAGGCCAAAAGCATACATCAGGAGATTAATCCCAAGCCGGATCTTCGTGATTTTGCTGCATCTCGTGGGTGGCTACAGAAGTTCATGAAGAGGTGTTCTTTGTCAAACCGAGCAAAAACCACTCAAGCTCAGAAGGATCCAGAAAACCTGATTGATACGTTCGTAGCTTTTGTCCTGCACACCTGTCGATTACGTAAACGTTTTGGTTATGTCAACAGAGATATCATTGCAATGAACGAAACCGCAGTTTGGCAAGATATACTCTCAAGCACTACCATCGAGAGCATTGGAACAAAAACTTTCCAACCTAAGACAACAGGTCACGAAAAAACAAAAGTTCCAGTGTGTTTAACTGCGAAAGCTGACTGTACCAAATTGAAACCATTTATTGTGTTTTCTGGTGGTAAGCGTGAATGTGCCAAACTACATGACGAATTCAAGGCTCGCTGTTCAGTCACTACATCAGTCAATGGCTGGATGAATGATGAACTCACGCAACGTTACTTAAACGAGGCTCTCGGGAGGTTTTCTTTCTCGCGACGTCTTTTGGTGTGGGACTCGTTTAAATGCCATGTAGGTGATGCCGCGAAAACTGTTCTTTCAAAATTTAACATCGACGCTGCAAGAATTCCTGGTGGGTGTACAAGTAAGATTCAAGTACCTGATGTGATTTGGAATAAGCCATTCAAGCAAAAAGTTACGGAATTATATGATGAATGGATGGCTGACGAAGGGCATCACATGTTTAGTGATGGGGGTAATATCCGAAGACCATCCAGACGATAAGTCATAAAATGAGTGCTGGACGCATGGTCAGAACTTCCACGTCAAATGATATCGGATTCCTTTCGCAGCTGTGCCATAAGAGTAAACGTAGATGGTACTGAAGATGAAGCGATTCACTCCTTCAAAAAAGGGGAACTGTACGAAGCTGGATTAGAACGTTTGAAGGCAACAACCAAATCCATTGAACATTCCCAGGTGGGTAATTCGTTTGGGAATGTCGCAGAAAGTGATGTTGAAGATGCCACTCCGGAAGATTTAATTATTGAGCATGATGATGTCGACGTTGATATTTTAGGCAATTAGTGCTTTGTAAGTTTACTTCGTACTGTTTGTACTGATGAAAATATTTTTGGCGTTTAGTGCTTTATAAGTTGACTGGCTTTTTCAATAAGCGCACTCCCTCAAATACGCGCACACTCTGAATAAGCGCACCCTTTAGAATCCCCGGAATTACTTAACCGCACCCTTTAGAATCCCCAGAATTATTTAGGCGCACCGTGCGCTTAATCGAATAATTACGGTAATTAGATGTGTTGGGCCTTGAAAACATTGTTGGAGTCGTTTTGTTGTTTTTTGAGGGAGTGCGCTTATTGACTTTTCCAATAAGCGCACTCCCTCAGATACGTGCACCCTTTAGAATCCCCAGAATTATTAAACCCCACCCTTTAGAATCCCCAAAATTATTTAAGCGTACCGTGCGCTTAATTGAATAATTACGGTAATTAGATGTGTTGGAACTTGAAAACATTGTTGGAGTCGTTTTGTTGTTTTTCTCCGTCCTAATTCCTATAAAAATGCACTTCACATTATTAGAATACAATGGCATGTAATTACAGTAAAAAAACCTTGTAGATTGCCATTGTAGGTGGTGTTTATACTGTTGTGTGGTCCACATTGATTAAGTCATAAATTTATCTGAGTATTAAATGTTAAATAGTTGGGTAAGATAAAAATATTTTTTCTCAATAAAGCTTTTCCGTTCAGACTTTTTCTACTCCACCTATTAAGTGTGTGTGTGCGTGTGTGTGCGTGTGTGTGCGTGTGTTGGAGGGAGGGAAGGGAGTTTATTGTTAAGATGAGGCTTTTACAGACTTATTTACAAAAAACTATTTAGCTCACACTATAGAATATACATTTTATACAGATGATATAAACAGGATATGTACAAGAGCTACTTGTTTTTACTCTGGTTCAATTCAGCACATTTTTTTACATAATCTCTAGCAAAACACAATCAAATGAATATCGAAAGTAATATCTTTATCGTCCAGCACAAGTGAGAGAAAACATGTTCAAATTCCTTTTTTCATCTCTCCTTTATTCTTAAGAAAGCATTGTCTGCCACAATTCCAACTATTCTTTTAATTCCGCACTTGCATCACGATCTCTATATTATTTTGCGGCTATCATTTAAAATTTATGTTTACACACGCTTACAGTTCGTTCTAGTAAAAACTGAATCATTGTTCACTTAACAGCTGTATTACCTTAAGAAACTATCCTTCAGATTTCAATGTTATCGACCGATCGATGTTGTCTCGTGTGAGCATTTTGTTGTTTTAAATGCTTAACGTAGATAAGATTGTCTCCTTTTAATAGTCGAGAATTGGCTATTCAGAGCCTTAAACACATTAAAAACGTAATTCTCTCCAGAGGTATCTCCTTAACCCCAACCTGGGGACTCACAGCACGTCTTCAAGGTACTCATCCGTATTTATTTGGCATTTCCGTATTTCACTTAATAGATATTAGGTCCTAGGACTGATAAATTTCAACAGAATAAATTATACGTTAGTGAAAAAAATGCACTTTTTCCACCAAACGCATTTTACAGCGCAAAAGACAGTTAAGTGTTTAAAAAATTACCATTCTGTGGGTTATTCATAACTGCTGACAAAGTAGCACAAACAGTGACCCAGACTTCATCATCATCTTCTGTTTTTTCAACAGTATCAATCCAGTTTGAAGGGTCTTTGGATGGCTTAGATTTCGAGGGCAGCTTGTTCCTGTTTGAAAAGAAAAGCCTCCAATCATCAGTGAGACGAGAATTAGTACAAGCTAAATGCAATTCGACAAAGCATAAGATTTAAGTTAGAAAACAAGTACCACAAAATATCCACAGCAACTTGTAGTATTTACAAGAAAGAAAAATTTTATATTTTACAAGCAACAAAAACCATTAAAATAATTCAAAAGTGCAGAAATTCCCTTTAATTGATGAAGATAATAGGCTGACTTAAAGTTTATCAGGCAACGGCGGAGGCAAAAATGGCTGCTTTAACCGTGAAAAAACCCAACAAATTTAACATCATAAGCAGTCATGAACAGGTTTTGACAGAAAAAAGGAAAGTAAACATCAACAAACTAATACTACAATTGCTCCTGTCTCAGGATACACAAAAGCGCAACGCTTCACTTTCATGTTACCTCAGTAAATCCACTTTAACTTACTTGAATAGTTCTAACAATTCTTCCAAACAGCCTGAACTTCGGACAAGATCCTGTGCAGGGCCTTAAAAAAAAGCAGGTAATAGCTTAGCTCCTAATTTGTAACAAAATTGTCTTAGAAGAGAATAGCAGTCAATATGTAAGTCCTTGCCATGGTCTTTGAAATTTTGGAGCATTCTGCTAAAATGTCAAATTGCTAGGTCATACTAATTTTTCTAATTGAAATACCACCAAGGTAAGAATGACTATTGTTCTATTGAGGTATAATGAAAATGTTTATGTATAGCAATAGTATAAATGAAACTATTAGCTGCAATTTATAACTCGTATTTTAAAGCTTTACCTTAAATACATATACACATATATACAGTTTATATACTAAAGATTCTCTCAAGAGCAACAAAAGTGTTTTTCACTACTTTGTTTAGAGTTTGCTATTGGAATTGTATTTGGACAATGAACAGTAATCCCAATATAACACTTTCTTCTCGAAGGTTGCCATAGTTTTAATTCCGTTTGAAAGTTACATTTAAGCTCTCCAAACATCAGAAGATACAGACCATAGGTCTAAACTAGCGTACACAGCCAGCTCTTAAAAATCAAAGATTGCATTATCTTTCCAAAAACATATTTGTCGAAATAATTATTTTTGACAATAGCAAAAGAAAAGCCATTTGTCTCCACCAACCATGAAAAGGGCACATGCCTTGTGCAAAACTGACAACTATACTAAAACCGCTAACTTCTTTTACAGTTTCTCACTTCAGATAAAATAAAAAAGTGACATTCTGTAGCTTACCATTTTTGTTTATGGCTTATTCCAAAGTTTAAACAAATGAGGAGGTCATTACAGTTGACAAATCGGATGGTAGCCATGCGCCATCCTCGGGAGTACAGTAAGATGTACTTAAGCATGGCAAACGCATTTCTTGCTAGACTCAGCCTATGTGTGATATCTTCAGTGGATCCTCCTTTCATGTTTATCATGGCACCGAGGTATGTGAAGGTGTCCACGTATACATTTCTTCCCTTGATCTCGATTGGGCGGTTTTCCTTGTGATTTAGTCTCAACACCTTGGTCTTTTCTGTGTTGATTTTGAGACCGATGTTTTCAGCATATTTACAAAACTTTTCAGTTTTTCCTGCATATGT
>RDPX01000238.1:210787-224329 GCA_003991215.1 Morbakka virulenta | reverse complement strand
CTACTTCCTCTGTATATTTCCTTTATGATCTCCATGAAGAGATCTGGAACTCCATAAAACTTCAGAATCTTCCAGAGTTCTCTCTGTCGATGCTATCAAAAACTTTACGGAAGTCAATAAAGTTAATGTACTGTGATGCTTTCCACTCAATGGACTGTTCGACAATATTTTGAAGTATGAAAATCAGCTCAGCTGTCCCGTGTCCTTTTCTATATGCTTCCTTCTCTTTCTCAGTTTTTCTTCTGCTCCTTTCCTGATTCTTTCTGAAACAACTCTGCAGAAGACTTTCCCAGGTATGAAGAGCAGGGATATTCCTCTATTATTATCGCATTTAGTAAGGTCACCTTTCTTTGGTACTAAAGCTATCATTGATTTCTTCCAGTCACTTGGCATATTGATGTTCTCTCTCACTTTCTCGAGCATGTGCAATAATCTCTTGTATGTGATCTTGCTTCCAGCTTTTCACATTTCTCCATTGATATTATCTACTCCTGCTCCTTTATTGTTCAACTTTTTTACTGCTATCTTCACTTCCTCTTCTATGAGGGTTGTCTGTGTTTATTTCTTCAGTGGTTTCAACATTACCGATCTCAAAGTCATCTTCCCCCACACTTTTGTCACATTCATTCTCAACGTTTAATACTTCTTCGAAGTGTTCTTTTCATCTTTGAAGTATCTGACCATCTTCAATGAGTAGCTTACCAGTTTTGTCTCTCACACCAGTTGCTGATTGATTTTTCTTGTTGCACAATAGCATCGTAATCCTGTACAGAGTTCCCATGTTCCCATGTTACAACCCACTTTGGCATTTGCGTCTCCCATAACGACCAGCATGTCATGCTTCGGTGTTGCCTCAATCTCTTTCTGCAGTTGTTCGTAGAAATCATCTTTCTCCTTTTCACCTGGATCATTTGGTAGGGCCAGATCTGAATAATGGTGGTCTTTACATATTTTGAGTTGAATCTAGCACTAATGATCCTTTCATTCACTGGATTCCACTTGATTAGGCATTTCCTAGTCTCAGGGCTCAACATGATTCCTACACCTCTATGATGTTGTTCATCTGACCCAGAATACAGTATAGACTCTCCAGTGTTGATCTTCACTTCTCCGTAACCAGTCCATCTTGCTTCGCTTATGCCAAGTATCTCTAGAAGGTATTTCCTCTTTTCCCTTGCTATTACTGCAGTTTTCCCGGTGGCGTACATGGTTCTTACATTCTAACGTCCTGCATGGATGTATCTTTTTGGTGTTAGAAGTGATCTCATGCATGTCGTTCTTAGGTTGGAGACTTCCCGCAGGCTTTCACCTCCAGCCGTCATATGCGTGTCTTCCCATCTGAGGTCGTTATCTTCAGGGATTTCACACGAAATGGTTCTGTGACCATAGATAGTTTTGTTTGCTGTGCAAGTTTCCGTAATCAGTGGTTGTTTTACGGGAATGGGCGATTGGCCCCTTGCCCAACCCACTTTCGTTTCTCATCCGGGCTTGGGACCGGCCATGGCGGAGTTAGTGTTTTAGTTATAAATTGTTTATCTTTCTTTAGCCATTGTGTTTAGTTATGTTCCAAATTCCTTACTATAAGTAAAACTTTCTTCAGTTTTTGTTTTCTTTTGAAAACCTATGATTATTAAGAATTTAATAAGAAATTGTACAATCAATTTTCCTATCATTACGACTGCAAGAGTAATCGTAATTTAAAAAGTACTATTTTGCTATTTATTTTTGTAACTAAGTCATGTGCCCGGGTTAAAAACTTAACAATTATTTCTGATAAATGTTAACATTTCCTTTTAATACATCTTGTCTAATAACATTTTTAACTGGTCATTTAGCACAAAAAATAGCCCAACTATTTTTTGTGATCCGGTATTAGTAACTTACACTGAGTCTATGAATTTAATCAACTTCAGTCATAACCACCTTTCTTGAAGCCCTTACTTGAAATAACGTAGTTTCTTTAAACTGCTCATCCAAAATTTACCGGATCAAAAGAATAAAATTTTATTAGTTCTTCCATTCTTTCTCTTAAATTTTAAATAGTTGCAACATGTGGTAACAGGTCAATAAAAATTATTATAAAACATTCTTCCTAGTCACTTCACCTAACAAAGGCAATAAAACAAAAAATAATGATCACTTACAAAATTTTGAACAAAGGCTCATGAGGAAATAAAGTGCCATCCTGAGTAGCAGTTTATTTTCTATTGACAGCAAATTCCCCGAAAAAAATGAAAGAAGCTCCTTTCTGCAAAGAAGTTTTTTTGAAGCCTCTATAAAAAGAATAATGTTATTGTTTTGTTTTATCAGTTTTCTGTTAATGAAAATTGAATGACATGAACAAAACGTTAATTGATTCAAGAAGGCAAAGGGAGTTAAAATCTCAAAAAGTCAAATCTTTCTTCATATTCATAATTCCTTAACAAATTTACTTAAAAGTGACTTAAAAATATTGCTGTTGATTTATGATCTGTATGCATATCGCAATATTATGCAGCTTGGCAAAATTGTTAATTAAAATATTTCAAAGTAATGTAAATAAGGGATATTGTGTGCAATGGATGTATTTCTTAATGTAATTAAATTTTTTATATATATAATGTATATAGTGGCATTCAATAGCAAATATTGATGACATGTAACCCATGACCACAGATTTTGCTGATTATCCTGCTATACACTTGTATCATTGAGAAATGAATTCGTGAAATATTTGAGCTCAATAGCTTTGAATTCCAAAAGTTTGACTTTTTACTTAACAAATTACCTTTTTTCTTACTTTTGAGTAGTCTATAATGTGTCACTTGAAAAGTTACATGAATAAAATATTAAATTACGTAATTTTTAAAAGATAGCTATACACTCAAAAAAGTAGCATACCATTGTCATCATAAATGTATTTTTTTGGTTCTAAAGTGTGGATGGTTTATGGTTACTTTTTATGCTTAAATGGTAACTTCATTTCATTATCCAATAAAATCTACATTAATACGTCTCTACAAGCTTAACATATGTTACGGTTAGCATTAGGAATCAGCTACAAATAGAAATTCTTGAAGCTATATATTAGATTACTGTGATAGAAGAATTTGAATTAAATATTTGAAAGCAATCCAATGACTTGTGAATATTCATCGTCAGTTATTTGGTATGTGCATCCAGCCACGGTAGAAGGTAGTTTAAATTTCATCATCGCATTTGTCACTTGGATTCACCAGGTATCAGATCTTCTGGGCCACATAAAATTTTTAGCTGGCTGAGGAGGCAAGAATTTACAAAAACATCCTGGTCTTCATTGCCGGCCTCCTCAATAAGTCCTACCCACCATTTTTTGACAGCGACAGGCTATGCATTCAGTTTTTTGTAGAATGTTCAACAAAATCAGGTGGTTTCCACCTCCAGCCATACCAAATGTCCCTGGAAAATCTTCACTTTTTAAGTTCGCTTGCAGCTAACTTTATATGGCTCGATTGATATAAAATGTAACAGAGTATGATTTGATGAAGGGTGCAATACTGGTTGTGCCAGTGGTATGACTGGATCTCATGTTGAAAACGTAAAATGTTCAGCAAGGTCTTCTATCACTATTGCTGTTTTTTCATCCGTTCCTTGTTTTCTTTCTTTCCAACATCTTGTCTGGCATCTTTAATGTGTCATCATCATGACGTGCTATACTGCAGAGCAGCGTCAGCGATCATGACTCTCCACAGTCTCCGATCACCCATGTTGATGAAAAGTTCTCTGGTGTCCTTCTTCAGCCACCTCTTCAAGTTATGCATTAATGAATATCTAGGTCTTCCTCGTGTTTTATTCCCTATACAATCCCCAGTTAAAATAGTGTATTCTGAACCACCACTTCTCACAATATGTCCTATGAATTTTAACTGTCTAGTTATTAATGTCTGTAAGAGATCAGGTTTAGTATCATGAACAGACGTCCTCCGCCATACTTCCTCATTAGAAATCCGATCTGACCACACTATATCCATCATACGACGAATGCACCATATTTCTGCGTTTCTCAATTTTCGTTCTAAACACTATAACAAAGACGATGATTCGCAACCATGTAACATAACTGACCATACGTGTGATTTCAAAATCCTATACCTAGTGATCCATGAAATTTTCTTACTTTTCAACACATTGTCCAACTTGATGAATGCCTGTTTTGTTTTGTATAGTTGTGTTTACAACTATACCATCAATGACAACACCAATCCCATCATCAAGTTGTCTAAAGATGTCCTCGCTAAATAGATTAAACAGATCCGGTGACATCACGCAACCTTGTCTCACTCCTCTTTGAATCTTCTTCCACTCTACAACCTCTCCGTCGATTCTAACTGCTGCAGATTGATCCCAGTACCAATTTCTTAATAACCTTAGATCTTTTCCTTTCACATCAAGCTGCTCTAACATGTCCATTATATTCTTGTGTCTAGCTTTGTCGAAGGCTTTTGCATAATCAATAAAACATACATAAAGATTTTGATGTTTGGCCAATGACTTCTCCGCTAGTACACGTAACATGAAGACCGCGTTTCTTGTTCTCTTGTCTTTCACATATCCTCACTGGGTTGTGGATATCTTAGGCCTGATGGATGTCCTTAGTCTACCTATTAAAAGATGCAGGATAGTTTTAGTTACGTGACTCATCAAACTGATAGTTCTATGGAATTCACATTAAGTAGCTCCTGGCTTTTCGGCAATGCAATAAACACAGATTTCGTGAGTTCAGATGGTATCTCACCAGAATGATAGATGTTGTTAGTTATTTCTGTAACCTTCTCTATGCCAAGATCATCCAACGCTTTTAGCATCTCCACTGCGATGTTATCAGGACCAACAGCTTTGCCACACTTCAATGATTTTATCACTTTCTCTACTTCCTCTTTTGCGATGTAAGGACCGTCCATGTCCTTTCGAATTGCCCGTTTATCTCCTCTCACATCATGAAACAACCCTTCTATATACTCTGACCATCTCTCAAGAATTCTGTCTCTAGTCATAAGAACTTCGCCATTTTTAGCCTTTATACACCCAGTGCTGGTGCACCCATTCTCACTTGTGATCAGCTTCTTGACTTTGCTGTGAGCTGTAGAAGGTACGCTTTCAAACTCTACACATTAATCGTTCCACCATATTTTCTCTGGTGTGTTAACACATCTCTGTTATCTGCTTATTCAGATCTTTGTACCTCTGCGGATCTTTTCCTTTCGTCATAAGTCTCTGGCCAATAAGATTCAAGATCTCATCCGCCATCCACTTTTGGTGTTTACGACGACGCCTAGGAATAGTTTCACTAGCTGCTACAATAAGACAAGACTTAAAGTTCTCCAACATATCCGGTTCTACACCATCATCGTTATCTAAATTCTTGAGTGCATCAACTTTATTCTGGACAGCTATCTTATACTGCTGCTGCAATTGTTGATCATTATACAGTAGATCATGATCTATTTAAGTAACACTTTAATCCTACTCGCACTTTTCATTTTGACTTTTATGTCTGCTACTATCAACCTGTGATCCGTTGCACAGCCAGCACCTGGATAAGTCCTACAGTCACTAATAGAGCTACAGAAGCGCTTGCACACTGTGAAGTAGTCGACTTGATTCTTGGTGTAACCATCCGAACTGAACCACGTCCACAGTCTCCTTGGATGTTTCTTGAACCATGTGTTCATAATCACCTGATTATGTGCTGCACACCAGTCTATCCATCTTTCTACTCTTTCATTTTGCATTCCTAGACCATGCTTTCCCACTATATTTCCTACTCTTTGGCTTCCAACCTTTGCATTCAGGTCTCCCATCACAATGACAACATCTTGGGATTTATGGTGCCTCATAGCTTCCTCAAGCTGTTCATAGAACATGTCTATCTCATCCTCACTACTGTCAGCTGTTGGTGCATACACTTGAATAACAGTTATGTCAAAAGGCTGTCCTTTNTCTAAATTCTTGAGTGCATCAAATTTATTCTGGACAGCTATCTTATACTGCTGCTGCAATTGTTGATCATTATACAGTAGATCATGATCTATTTAAGTAACACTTTAATCCTACTCGCACTTTTCATTTTGACTTTTATGTCTGCTACTATCAACCTGTGATCCGTTGCACAGCCAGCACCTGGATAAGTCCTACAGTCACTAATAGAGCTACAGAAGCGCTTGCACACTGTGAAGTAGTCGACTTGATTCTAGGTGTAACCATCCGAACTGAACCACGTCCACAGTCTCCTTGGATGTTTCTTGAACCATGTATTCATAATACACTGATCGTACGTCATGCACCATTGCACCCAGTTATCAGCGTGATCATTTCTCGTGCCCACACCACAAGGACCAGCCACAAATAATTCACGACCAGCTCCCACTTTCGCATTGAGATCATCCATAACGACAATGATTTCGTTGTATTTGCATTGTCTTTTCGCTTCATCCAATCTTTCATAGCATTTCTCTATCTCAGCAGCACTTGCTGTCGACGTCGGAGGATAAACCTGAATGACTGACAAATTGAACGGTTTCGCATGAAACTTTACCAGCAGTACTCGATCTGATCATTCTTGAAAACCTGCAATAAACTTTGATGTTGTCTTGTCAACCACAATACCGACTCCGTGCAGGTGTTTATTACCACCCGAGTATATTACCGTACAATAATCAATATTGCACTTCCATGATTTTAGCCATCGCATCTCGCTCACACTCATGATGTTAACATTCAAACGCTCCTGTTCTCTTAGAAGATTCTCGGTTCTACCAGCCTTGTGTAAGGTACGTACATTCCGCGTACTGATTCTCAAACTAGTTCTGTTTTCGCGGACAGTAGCTTGATGACGGCTGAATAGCGCATGATACCGCGCACGCTGATTCCTACCGGCTGCGACACCCTGAAGATTCTTATGGGCCCCTTGTACAGCTTTAACATGAGTAATTTATAACCATGATTGTCAAGGCAGTTATGACTGGTAGTTTGCTGTTGCCTTCCACTGGATTTTTAAACTGCTTTACTCCACCTTGACCCTGGACATTGCATTACAGAGTATGACATGCATGCCCTAACAATGAGACTCCACCGATGCTGTCAGGAAATTATATACCTTCCAGTCTTCACACGCTACTGCCTCTGCATGGGTCCATAGTGTTATGCAGCGCCGGGAGAGTGACTTTTCTCCACAGTAGCCCAAACTCATGGACCACTGTCACCCCACTCGGGTTGGCTTCCCAGCTGAGGGGAGGTACCAGGGTATGCCTGCTGGCGCATGTTCACTGGAGGCTACTAGGAGGCATGAGTGAACTAGAGAAGGTGTACATTTCCCAAAGCCTTCATCCACATCTCAACACAGAAGTGCAAGAATGTGGGGCTGACATTAGGTCAAAGGTGCTAAACTGGCACACACTTTAGACTATTAATTGAGCTAAACATCGATTCAATAAAATATACAATATGAACTTTAAATATATCCACCTGTCCTACAGGAAACAACAACCAGTAACACGATCAGAGGTAACTGAAATGCAACACATACAGCAGGATATATGATTTGAAAGATGGCTCATCAGAAAAGATTTGATGAGATTTCCAAAGTCATCTCATGCGATACAAGATGCACAATTTTGTGTCAATATTGCAAGAATTTGGAAGATCCTGTAGTTGGAATAAATTAGTGTGAAATGGGTACCAAAACCACCTAAAATTGGCTAGCCCACTTACCAAGGCTGGAGTCTCATCCTCCATGCATCTAGAATGATTTTTATTACTAAACTTTTCATAGTGAATTGTTCATAGAAAAAATTGTGTTAATCTAATCTGAAAATAAAAATGTTTTAATGACAAATATTTGCACATATGACTTGGTAGTGTTGCTGATTTATTGTCTGATGTGTTCATCAAATTCACATTTTGAAATTATGAAGTTATACCTACACAATTGACAATGTTACAAACCAAATGTTTTGAGATATTATTACTACAAGTATTGATGTGACTGCATACACCTCTGGAATTTAAAATCTGTTTGTGGATGTCAATGTTAATCATTGTTCTACCTTTTTATCTTACAGTGTTCATTATACAATAGACTTGCACTAGTCATGGTAATGTGACAAAGAACTATTTTACAAGGTTATACATAAGGATTATTATACTATCTATGTGTTAACATGTATTTCCTCCTGACAATGGGCCTTTTCTGCCATCTTGGGTTTTGTGACACTTGGCTTTGCTCTTTATACTGGAAACTTGACAAAAGGAAAATGCTGCATTATTGTGCAAAAGTCAATGAAAATAGAACAGGAATGTGACCCTCTCCATGAATATTGTATTCGCTTTTGTGAAAAACTGCCTTTGTAGCTTGGAGTATGATTATATTCCTTGAGTGAAGAAGGAAATACAATGTCCTTGTTTGTCTCTGTGGCAAGTTCATCTGCAAGGCATTTTTCTCTGGCTTGTTCAAAGGTCATCTTTATTGTCAGCAATTCTTTGCATCTTGGAATCCAGTCTGTGCCAAACTATTGTTAAGATCTTCAGGGAGAAAAAATGCTTCAGAAGAATGAGTGGATGACAACATCATTAACTTGGCAATGGAATGTGCCACACATGTTTACATCATGACAAAGTCATGGAAGGGATACTGATTCTGGAGTGATGCAGATTTTTCCTGGGAACCTTTCCCTGCAGTTGTTAAGGAAATTTCTTTACAACTTATTGAAAACATTTCTACTCACAGATGTGTTGTTGTTTTTTTCAACTTTTGCGACATTGACTAGTATTAAATTCTTGCCCTTACCACTGGTGATTTTATTGCTGAAGTAGTGAAATGCAGGTTTTCAGGTGATCTATTGCAATGCTCCTGATGACAAATTTACCTTGATGTCTTAGCTGCATTATCTCTATGGTTTTTCATTGTCAGGATGGCAAAAGTTATATTTTACTGTAATAATGACATACAACACTTCATTCATTTGTTCTTGTGCTTTCTTGAAAAAAACCCTGAAAACTGTACACTGTGTCTTTCTTGATGAGTTTTATCTGAGTGCTTTGAAAATTTTTGAGAGTGTGTGAAAATCATGTGTGGTGTGGAGCAAAAAAAATGATTGGTGTCACATGTCAATGATTACAACAATAGGTGCCATCAAAACATTTTGAACCACAGCATGTGTATTAAACATGGCCATTACTTTGAGATGCACTGCCTACTTTCATTTAAAACAAGCTTCACCCAGACCTATGCAGAATTGTTACTTGGAATGAAGTGCCTTTGTTGTAATCATTGACGTGTAACACCAACCAATCTTTAGCACAAAAATTCAAGTATCATCTAAACAAAATGAGCTGCTGTTTTTTCCTTCCAGATACTGATAACTGATTTTCTATGCTGTATGTACACACAAAAAGAAGTATCTACAAAATATTTGGGGGCACCTCTGTCCTTTCTTGGGGTGCCACCTTTTGGCAACTAGTCATATACATAAATGAAACAATGATAAAATCATAAAGTAAGTGTGCTTCTCACATACATAATAATTATTGTATTAATCTCCACATAATTTATTGTTAAAATCATGTGAATGTTAATCACAATGAGGACAACAGCTATAGTAGATTTAGATTTTAGGCATAACATTAAGCATGTTAATTTTTCTATGACTTACATGGAAAATAACTCTTTAAAAAACAAGGACATAACAACAAAATCTGTGACAAATGAGTAGCTGATAATCAACAGTGAAAATGTTTTCTTTTTTATGTTTCTTGCATATTATTTTGAATTTGTAGTAAAATTTTACATAGGTATGTACAAATGTTGTAAGAGTGATTTTGTGATATTAAGTAATTTTGCTACTAAAGGGTGGAATTGTTCTCAAAAAAAAGCCTATAAAAATCAAACTGGAGAACATTCAAGTGTGTCCATGGACATTGGACACTTTGTGTGAAATATTGATGTCAAGAACCTTGGTACCTCTTTTATGACCATTAGTCCAAGCCAGTCAGTTTGTTGAGCATCTTTTATCATATGTCCAGAATAAAGAAGTGTCTCTTATAGGTCCACCTAGTTTCACTTACTTCAAGCAGTGCCAATTTTCATCTATGTCTCCAAGGTTGTTTCCAATACAGTATCTGTTTTGTACTACAAGAACAGAGCTACAGTTATGACTAACATAGGATGAATAATTTTCACAATCAAAATCTTGTCAACTTCTACTGGGACTAATGATAACTTACTCAGTTTTTAATAAGAATATTAGCATAATGAAATTGGGTCAATTGGGTACCAATGCATTAGTAATACTATATAATAACATGAACTTTAAACAACCATCCAATATTACGGCAAATTCCTGGAATACAAATGTTTGAACTTGAGCATAAAAAAAATGTTCATTTATCGCATGAAGTGTCAGATGTAACTTGATTTTGTTGTTGTAAAATTGCAGTATTTTTCCCTTTATATAAAAGGAGAAATGAGGTATAAGATATAGGCAGCTGAGTTCTTGAATTATATTGGGAAATACTCCTCATTATGTTACAACTGCATAATTCTAACATAGCCAATGCCTTGTGTTTACCTACATCAGTAATACACCCCAAACAAAGAAGAAGTCTCTGTGACTGAAAAGTATACAACTTTATAAATACAACTTTTATATGTCTGTGTAAGGGACTGGGTAATCAGGAGGAAATGGAAAATACGTCCAATCCAGATACTTACTGCAGTTTTCAATAGAATTTCCAAGAGTGTACAAAGCTAGCCCTTTGATTTTGTTAGACTTGGCTGCAAAGAATAACTCCAGAATTTTTTCAAGTCCTTGGCATTCTCGAAAGGAAGTTGAACCACCATCTAAATGTAAAGAATATAGCAAGTAAAAAATATGCAGAAATTAATGTCAAGATCATAACACAAAAAGAAAACAAAGAAAAATAAGAATCAATAATCAGCTTAAAGTAACTATTCCCCATGTGGATCTACTTTGTATTAAACAGATAATCTAATGACATTATATAAGAGACATTTACAAAATATACTTTTCAAATTTTAAATGAGATGGGCAAATATGCTACGTCAAGTATAAGTCATCATATAAAAAGATAATTGCTCTTCCTAAAAACATTTCCTCCAATTACTATTCTTTAGTTCAGGTGCTTTAATATGAAAAGTTTAGTAGGTAACAAGAATACAAAAATATACAAAAGCAACTCTTAAAATTCAAGGCAAACGAAACAAATTCAAGACTATGATTGCATTACTACTAAAACAGATTTTTTGTTAAAAGCCTGAAAGGAATATAACACCATGCTTAAAGAATGAAAAAAACATATAGTACAGAAATTCTTCCTTTGCATAACTTAAAAAAGTGAGTGAATGCTAAAGAATCATCATTTTTCAACCATGTACATAAAAAATGTTGAGCTGAAACTGTGCAAAACTAAGATGTGGTCTACTTTCTACTATGTAGGCTTTTAACCAATACTTTGAATCAATGCTAAATGAAGAAAAAAGGCTTGTCATTGTAGTGGTTCAAAAGGCTGCAAAGTTCATTCCTCACCTCAGCTGTCACTTTCATAACAAACGTTTTACACTTCTAATGATATTGTAGCATGTACTTTGCCAGGGTTAAAAATGTATAGTTAAGTCACAAATACCAGCCAAGAGTCTAAAAAACCCTGTCTTGTCCTGCATGTTCCTTCACTCAGCCATCTCATTGCTAAGGAGTTGCATTCAACTGTCATTCAATCAAGGCAGTGAAATTGGCTTCTAATTGGATGTTCCTTATTGCCTCTTTAAGTAAAAGATAAAAAAACTGTGGTGTGGTTATCCATGGGTTGCTTTGATACAGCCAAGATATATTCCTTCGGACTTTGCAAACAATACAAAATCATTTTTGCCTGACATAATGATTCTCCTCCAGAAAAATTATCAATACTTAAAATGTTACTCAACAAGATCAAAAATAGTGTTTCGTTAACTGAACAGCTCAAGGAAGGAACAGATCAGACAAAGTTCTTGCAAACAGGCATCCATCAACCTGAAATTACAAAGATCAACTTTAAAGATAAGGTCCATCAAAAAGTACTATTGTGACATTCTTCAAGCTACATAGGTCTACTCAGTAGTACCCATGGATCCAATTACTGCATTTGCATAGTTATCTATTGCAGGAACATCAAATTGCATAGAGGTAATGAAGAAAAATGACAGTTAAAAAAAGTTAGGTTTCTGACACTACCTTCCGTCCAGTCAATAATTTGGCAACTTTAGTCTGTTTACAATCAATGCTCAAGCATTTAATTGTAGCCTTCAAAAAGGAAATGTGTTTCACTGGCTATCAAAAGTGACCAACCTTACTAAATATCATTGAAAAATCAGCATATTAACTTAAAGCTCTTTCACCAGGTTTTGTTTTCTTCCAGGGCTGCTTGGACTCCCATCTTATGAGCTTTATGCTGATCTCCATTTCCAATTAAGTTTTGGTGAACTCATCCTACATCAAAAAGTGTTTATGATTTAAAAACCATAACTCCGAGAACTTTTTATGTGATCATTCTCCAAACAAAATCTTATGTGTGATTAATAATTTACTTTTTTACATGGACTATTGTTATATTAATGCAAACATATAAAGATTATATATACTATATATTATACTATATATATTATATGATACTATATAATATACTATACTATGTATATACTATATATATATTTACATAATAAGAGTGAAACACTCAGAAAACTTCAGACAAAGATGGAACTGGCTGATCATATGACAAAAAATGGGACAATACATACATGGGCAGTCCACATCACAACACAAAAGACCGCACAACAAGAAACATAAAAATTAATTATTCACAAACTTCTTCAACTTGTAGTTTCTCTTTTGTTTTTCTGCAATAAATATACCAGTCAAATGCATGTTCTTGTTGATAAACAACTGTCATCATCATCATCATCATCATCATATTCAGTTTAACGTCCGTTTTACATGCTAGCATGTGTTGGACGATTTCTTGAAATTGACTTCCAAGTTATCCTATCCTTCACCAGGTCTCTGCTGACACCTTTTTCTTTCAGATCCATCCTAATCACTTTCTCCCATGTTTTCTTTGGTCTTCCTCTGCCAGTGGTTCCTGTCACCTTGATTGTTCTGCATCTACTTGTCCAAGCATTCATGTCCATTCTCTCCACATGACCAAACCAATGAAGCCTCCTATTCTGTGTACAGCTGCCAATACTGTCCAGATTCAATCTCCTTCTGAGTTCATTAGAACTGAGCCTGTCCTTTAGACTTACGTTGCACATCCATCTTATCATTCTCATGTCATTCCGCTCCATGCGGCTGACATCTTCAGCTTTCACTGGCCAAGTTTCACTGCCATACATCATTGTGCTACGTACACATGCCTGGTAGACTCTACCTTTGGTAGGTAATGGCAGAGCTCTGCTGGTTAACAATGGCATCAGCTCCCTGAACTTACTCCATCCACTGTTAACCCTTGCTGTAACACTTGCACCAGCTCCCCCCT
>RDPX01000238.1:177803-193738 GCA_003991215.1 Morbakka virulenta | reverse complement strand
AACAAATTACACTGGTTTACAAAAAAAATTTTTGTCTGAGGCAAGAATGTGAATAGCTGTTTTTTACTAATTTGGGTGTGCTGAATTCAAATATATAAACAGTTTTGCTCTATCACTTCTAGTTTTCCTGCTTTTAAATAGTCTCATTTTAATATAAACAGAGTATATACGTGCTTATTTCAACAGTTGCAGCAGCTTACTACCGACAAAACAGGATAGATAAAGAACATTGACGGAATAAATATACTTGGATGACACAATGTCCACAATTCATAGTACAGCAGACTGTTAGTAAAGTGAGAATCCAGCAGAAGTCTCCCATCATGCCGGGGTTCCACTTGCCTTGGTAGTTGCTGTCCATCTTCGTAATGTCTTGGTGGAATCTTTTCTCCGTGCTCATCACTCACTGACCCAAGGTTTGGAGGGAAGAAGTTAAGGTGAGAATGGAGAAAATGAATTTTGAGTGACATTCGGCATCCCATATCGTCATAACTCTTTAGCAACTTCTCAATACAGGCTTGGTAATTTGGTACGCGTGTGTTACCAAGGAAGCCACTGCGGACTGACTTAAATGCTTCCCATGCTATCAGTTCCTTCAAGGTAAGAAGCTCCTCAAAATTAGTATCCTTCAGCACTTCTCGGATCTGAGGTTCGACAAAGATGCCCTCTTTGAGGAAGGCAGCACCATTTTTGTCCATGGCAAACACAAAGTTCTTCATCAAACCAAGCTTGATGTGAAGAGGAGGAAGAAGCACGTTATTCATGTCAACCAGAGGATTCTCCTTGGCGCTGTGTTCGCCAGAAACGAAAGTGCTTTTGTACCCCCAGTCTTTCTGCTTGTAATACTGGGGTGCATCTCGACTATCCCAAAGACAGAGAATGCAACAGTACTTTGTGAAGCCCGCTTGCATACCCATAAGAAGACCAATGACCTCGAGCTCCCCACACAGACTCCACTGGTACCGGTTGTACTTAAAAGCTTCCAAAACAAGCTCCATATTGTCATAAGACTCCTTTAGATGGACAGAGTGTGCAATGGGTATGCTGGGATATTTATTCCCGTTGTGCAGAAGAACAGCCTTGAGACACTTGAAAGAGTCTATGAAAAGACGCCAGTCTGAAGGATTATGTCGCAAACCAAGAGAACTGAACAAGACAGGTACATTTGTGCAGCAGCACAACCTGTTTTCCATGTCGAAAAAGGAAGCAAGGTCTTTGCTCGGATCCTGAAACTGGTGATCCTTACATCTTCTTGGACTAGGTTCCACTGTTTAAGCCGAGAAGCCAAGAGCTCTGACTGGTGTTTTGACAAACACAAATCACGAGCAAGGTCATTCAGGTCTTCTTGCGTGATCCAGTGTGCTCGTTGCCACTTGTTCCTGAATAAGAAGAGTCAATATCTTCGGAAGAGACTGACTTGGCAGAATCTTCCCTTGAAGGCATTTCTTTATCTGATGAGGAAAGAAGATCCTTATTTACTGGAGTTGTTGGGACAAGAAGATCATCTACTGAGGAACGGGTCTCATAGCAGATGGAAGGTTGGGATATTTGATATTTTTTCTAGAAGATGCATTAAAACCAGCTGTATTTGTTAGAAAAAAATAACAATAATCTGCATGGCTCCGTGGCTCTCTCCAAACCATTGAGCCTGCAAAAGTTGAAAGCCGATTTCTTGCCATTAAACCAAGCAGTTAGTTCATTGTAGCAGGGCTTACAACAAGATTTGTCCTGCTCACCAATTTTACAGTCAAAATAATGGAAGTAGGCAGTTCTGAGGAGGGAAGTAAGCTGTGCACCTGTCGTAAAGTCCCCACACACGTAGCAGAAAGAGTTGGTCTTGTTCAGCCATCTTCGCTGTTTTGGCAAGCTTGAAGCTATTGGAGAATATATATACAAATGGGGGGTAGCAAGGTGACTATCACCAACAGGAGTAGTAAGACGCCTCCTTCCCTCTGCTAGCCCGTGGGAGACTCCTGGGCAAGGTCGGGTACCCACTTGGCTCCCCGATCAGGGTGCGTGAAGTGTGTTAGGCAGATGATACTCGAAGAGTACAATGGCTAAGACAACACGCTCAGTACGAGCACTGCCCCTGCAGAAGGAAATTGCAACCCACTTCAGGTATACCTCTGCAAGGATCATCATGAAAAGTCATAATACATGTAAAATCGTGAACGGCGTGAACGGTGTTCAGACCAAGGTGAACACCTCGCCCGGTAGGGACTGTCATTTGCACCAGGTGGCGAACGACCGTCATCCAGCTACTGCTTGCAAAAAAACATCAAAAATAAAGCCAAGGAAAATCGCAACATGGAATGTACAAACACTCTACCAAAAGGAAAGCTCCAAAATGTCCTCAAAGAAATGAAACGAATGGATATCAACATCCTGGGCCTGTCGGAGGTTAGATGGGTAGGTCAAGAAAAGATCACCTAAGATCTACTCTTTTACTCCGGAGGAAAAGAACATGCTCGACTCAAACACTTCCAAATCGGTACTGGGCACGTATGCAGTCTCAGACAGAGATATCGCCGTCAAACTCCATGCCAGTCCAATCAACATTGGTTTGATACAAATTTACGCACCAACTTCTCAACATAGTGGTGATGAAAAAGAGGATATTTACGACCAAGTCGATCAGGCTATGAACAGCTTGGTAAAGGATGTTGTCAAGATCATAGGTGGCGACTTCAATTCAATAGCAGGGGACCAACGACATGAAGACATCGTAGGATTGCACGAGCGTAGAAACACCAACGAACAAGGGGCAAGACTGGTGTAGGAAACATGATCTTATGATAACGAACACATAGTTCTAGAATCACAAAAGACGTAAGTGTACATGGAAAAGACCTGGTGACACGGGAAGGTTTCAGATTGATTACATCCTACCGCCGAAACGATTCAGAAATGCTGTGCTGTCTTCCAACTCTAGGCCAGGAGCAAACTGTTCCAGTGAGCATAACCCTGTGTCGTGCAAATTAAGAATAAAGCTGAAGGCACTGAAAAAACCAACACCGTCACCAAAACACCAAGTAAATCTTCTACCCAGTGATACATGTATTAAAGATCAGTTTGTAGTGACAGGGAAGAACAAGTTCGGACTGCTAGAACAGGATACATCCGCAGAAGAAAAACTACAGAAACTTAAAGATTGTGAAGAAAAATCCATCAGCCAAGTTGTCCCAAAGATCCAGAAGAAAAATTACAAAAAATGGATTACAGCAGAAATCTTAAATAAAATGAAAGAGAGAAGAAACGCTAGAAATCAACCTGAAAGATATCAACTACTAAATAAAGAAATAAAGATAAAATGCAGCAAAGCCAAAGAAGCATGTATCAACAGCCAGTGTCGGGAAATCGGGCAGTGCAAGAAGCGGGACAGCAAATACATGCATCAGAAAATAAAAGAACTATCCGTAAGGAAACATACGTGTACACAGACAGGATGCATCAGCGCTGTTGATGGTACCATCTTGATGGACAAACAAGACATCCTAAGGAGATGGTCCGAATATATCGAAGAACTATTTTTCGATACAAGAGGAGACAAGCCAGTAATAAGTAAAAAGATGAACGCTCCACCTATCCTAAAAGAAGAGGTGGGATATGCAATGAAGCGGATGAAAAAAGGCAAGGCTGTCGGTCCAGACATCATATCAGTTGGAATTTTGGAAGTTTTGGACGAATGGGGTCTGAAAGAAATTACAAGCATCCTGAATATCATTTACGACACAGGCGAAATCCCGTCTGATCTTCTTAAGTCCATTTTTATCGCCATTCCCAAGAAAACAGGAGCAACAGAGTGCTCTCTACATCGCACAATCAGTTTTATGAGCCACATTGTGAAAATCATGATCCGAATCGTAATGCTACGCACCAGATCTAAAATCAGTCCTGAAATATCACCTGCACAATTTGGCATTGTTAACGAAAAAGAAACAAAAAATACTGTTTTTACACTTAATTCAATTATGGAAAGACCAATCGAAGTGCAGAAAGACCTCTTTCTATGTTTTATAGACTACTCAAAAGCTTTCGACAGGGTTCAACACGATAAGCTGTTTCGTTAGGTTTTTGTGTATGGTGCAAGAGAGCAACTTACGTCTGATCAACTTTTGTCTCTTCGCCTAGATTTTTATCTGTCCAATTTTTCCAAGGTTTCATTTACTTATACAATAAACGATTAAGAAGCAGTATTAAAAAAATGTATGTACCAAACTAATAAGCTATAGTCAATATAAAACCTTTTTCAAAAATATTTTCCTTATGACAGCCAAGATTTTCCCCAGTAAACTCTGAAAGCAAAATATATTACATATGTTTTCTGATTTCTGCACCAGTTAAAATAATTTAGAAAAAATCTGCTCCTTAACGAGTGTAAATATGTTACAAAAACAGTGGGAAAAAAACAGTGACAAAAACATTTTTTCACTCAGTAAATTTTATAGCAAGGAAACACCCAATGTGATATGAAAAGTAAAATGATGCATTTTTCCAGATTTCAATCTTCAATCAACGTATTGTTTTTTTTAAATCAATTAAAATCCCTTTTTAAAAACTTTACCTGGTCTCCCTCTCTTTGAGTTCCTCAAAGTCTTTTACTTAACCCTAATTCCGTTTTACTGTGTGCAATAAAACTTCCCTTATGCTTATCTGTAATTAATTATTCCAGAATTTTGTTGCTTGTCATGAAATGTGGCAACCATTTCAATATTATTTAATTAAAAAACCGTTGTTATTTTCATTTATTTACTTCTCATTATTAATCTCTGCTAAGATCATATCATTTGATTGCTTAGCTTTAATTCAGGCTAACAGTGTTCTGCGTTTTCCTCTGCACCAGCTTGCACATATCTTCCTGGATGATGTCTTCGAACTTTTCTTTGGTCAGTTTCTTAGATTTTCAGCTTTAATATTAATGTACTGGGTTTTCTTTATGTAATTATCTGCATCTATTCCAACTACATGACCAAACCAGGGGAGGCAAAACATTACACGAACTACGCAGCAAAGGTCCAGTCTAGCTTTTAGACGATTCAATGAAACTTTGTTAGGGGGGCCTATGGAGTATATATAGTGAATCATAACATTGTCACTTTTTCTTAATGGGCCACCTCTTTTGTAGTTGAAGTGTATCTATTACGTGGATAAAGCATGACACTACAAACACAAAATTTATCTGCCCAGCCAATCATATCATCAAGGTAACAAAATGAGGGAGGGATCAACGTTTAGTTCATTATCCCCTACATTAACTCCAGAGTACCTGAGGGTTGAGTTTGTTTAAACATCTCTTATTGTTCATAGTGCCTGAAATAACATGGTTACATAAAGAAGTAGAGCAGAAAATAAGAATTTGATGTAAGATTAAATAATTAAGTCATACATACCTTAACTGTCTCAAAAACCTCTGAAATTTCTACAGGCTCAGGTTCTGTTTGTTTCTCCTTGCTGGCTTCCTTTTGTAAATTAGTTTCCATATTAATAGGAGAGCACGTATCCAAATGGTCCTGTGAATTAATTGATAAGTCTTACTTCTTTTTCTATTTTGACCTTAAAAGGTCAAAAGGCTGCAGTTTTTAAGAACCATACCAAGTAACTTATTTTCTCATCTACCATTGGTTTAATTGGTGGTAAGGGCTATAGTTGTTTACACTTGCAATGCACAAAAGCAAAGGAGAAAAACTATAGTAAATGCAGTGGTAATGGCAGAAAAAGACCCACTAAAAATGCATTCATGTTGATACAAAATATAGGAAAATGGGTTATTATATTTAATCAATGATCAGTGATATCAGAAATGGTAGAAGCCTAGATTTTAAACATGCTTACACAAAGCACTGTTGTCAATGTACACCTAAACCGATTACTTACCTTTTACTAAAGGTGTGGTCACTTTAAAAGTTAAAATATTTTTTACAAAATCATGTAATGTAAAATTGTTTTCATGATCATGAAAAAATAAAGGTTATTATAATTACAGCTTGGTACTGAATTTACATAATGAAGGTCAATGACAAGAACAATGGATGTGATTGAAATATGGTTATGTCATACTTAAACAGATGTACACACGGAATCTAGCAAACACCTTTTGAAAATAATGGAAATGAAAAAACACTTATTCACCATATAGAAATAAAAAAACAGCAACATGATCATCTCAAAATCAGATAAGAGAGTAAAGGGCTCAAAAACCAAAACAGAAGAACAATAGTGCCAATTAAGGCAGCAAAAATGGGGATCAAGAAACGTTTTATTTAAATCACAGGCTTTGTACCCCAGTTCACAAAAAAAACCCCATATAATAATGTTGCTAAACATGAATAAGACACTGTCGGGAATGGCACCGTGTGAATCAAAATTCATCTGTTTTATAGTAGTGTATGGGCAATTCAAGAAACTTTGAAACCAGAATTTCAGTGAACATGAAAAATCAAAGTTGGTAAAAAAGTAATATGCGACACATTTCTGAAGCTAGCAGGTTGACAAATGTGAATCTTTAATCATTTCCGACCTCCCCACTTACTATAGGGGTGTAAATGGGGTGTAATTATACCCCTTCATGCTTAAGCCTGTAATAGCATTTTAACTTTGCATTTCAAACAATTTATTTCCCACCTGAAAACAATTATTTTGCTTAAATTTCATTTGACACAGACGAAAGAAGTACTGCTATTGTGATATAGGGTGATTTTTTGTTTTCATCATTAAACTAATCAGAGTCATGTCATCTTACAAAAACACCCATGTATTTGTAATCTGTGTGACCAAAAGCATTTAAATATTTGAACTGTACTCAAATGGCTAATTTAAATGCAACGTAATACAGAGTCTTCTATTAACATTAGAATGCCAATACTATTTCAAAGGAAAAAATTTCAAAATGCAATTGTAAAGTTTTAAAAAATGGTCACTCAGATTATGACAGTCACTCAGATTTGACAGATAATGATCACACCTGATGTGAATATTCCTGGTTCTTTTCCCACACTACTAACACTTGGAGATGTCAACAGATAAAAACAATTAAACAAACACAATAATAGCTGCCAGCTGCCTGGTGGCAACATGATGGGATAACTAGTACCACCCAAATCAGCTTATATTTTCATAAACTGTGGGCATCATTTTCCTACAACAATTACACAGGGGATCAAATATTTGGGACTCTGTTTTCTTTAAAAATAAAAGTGTTTCTGAACCAATTTTTCGTGCTGAATCCAAAAATAATATCCATTTGTTCCCATCACGTCTAGTTTTTTCTGCCCATGCTACACGTAGTTTTCATCAAAAATTCTGCTTTAGCATTGGGAAAAACTTTCTTCAGATCATGGGATGTCCTTTCAAACCAATAAAGAGGGCTAAAATGTGATTGTTGCCATTCTTCTTCATCTAATTGATGCTGATATTCTGATTGAATCACAATTGACCTCTGGATTTCTTTGGTTCCTTGTTAATTCTTTCATGGGGCCATTCACATAGTATGCAAGCAGTTTTCCCTATTATCGCTAATCGGCTGAGTATTTACAACAAGGTGACATTTCAGTCAGTCAGTCATTCAGTTGGATTTTTTGTGGTTTCCTGTTTCCACTTGAGATCTGAGAAGAGATGGATTGGTTGTGTTAGTGTGACAGTTGTCAACAGAGTTTGTTCTTGAGAGGCTATTTTGGCAACATAATGCAAATACTCCTTTGTCAGTGGTCTTCAGCAATTTGTGAATAGTTTGCTGCTTGAAATTATTCAGCGATTTATTTGTGATGCAGATTGAATATGGCAAGCAGACGAAGGAGGTGTAAAAACGACCCAAATTCTTTCTGTTATATTTGTGGACAATTCACGTTTCCATCTCAAAGAAAGCCAATCTCGGATTTCGTTAAAAAGGCATATCTGGCATACTTTGGTGTTCTACTTGCTGATCAGGACAAAAACTGGGCTCCACACAAAGTTTGCAATTCCTGTGTTACCAGATTACGTCAATGGACAGAAGGGAAACGATCTCTTAATTTTGGAGTGCCAATGGTTTGGCGAGAGCCAACAAATCATGTTGATGATTGTTATTTTTGTGTGGTAAAGACATTTGGATATAGTGCCAAAAATAGGCATAAAATTGTTTACCCTAGTGTACCATCAGCAATTCCACCAATACCACATTCAAATGAGCTTCCACAGCCAATTTTTCATGGGCTACCTAGTGATGATGCCCTCCAGAAATCTTTTCATTCTCTTCTTCCTGTGAACTGTACAAGACATGAAGGTGAAGACATAGACATAAAACATTTATCGGAGAGTCAAAATGACAGTGATGATGCTGACTTTGGTGACATACCAGCTGCAAGTTTGACCTCATCAACTCAAATGGAATGCTTTGATCACAGTGAAATAAATGATCTTGTCCGTGATCTTGGCTTATCAAAGAAACTGGCTGAATTGCTAGCTTCTCGGCTTAGCGAGAAGCACCTGTTGAAGCCGGGTGTCAATGTTTCATTTTATCGAAATAGGGACAGGGAATTTAGACATTATTTTCAAGAAGATAGCATGTTTGTCACTTGCGTAGACATCAAAGGACTGTTATCAAAATTAGGTGTTGCGTCCTACAACCCTGATGAATGGAGGCTCTTTATTGACAGTTCCAAAAGAAGCCTCAAATGTGTTCTCCTTCATAATGGTAACCTGTATGGGTCAATCCCTATTGGCCATTCCGTGACAGCCAAGGAGAACTATGAAGCCGTAAAGAAGGTGCTCGAACTAATACACTACGATGACCATAAGTGGATCATCTGTGTCGACCTGAAAATGGTAAATTTCTTGCTGGGACAGCAAAGCGGCTTCACCAAATTCCCATGCTTTCTATGTCTGTGGGATAGCCGTGCAAAAGACAAGCATTGGGTGCAACAGGAATGGACAAATCGCGATTCTCTTGATGTTGGGCTGTCAAATATCATAAATCAGCCATTAGTAGATCGCCAGAAAATAGTCTTCCCACCACTGCACATTAAATTGGGGCTGATGAAACAATTTGTTAAAGCCCTTAACAAAGAAAGTGATTGTTTCAAGTACCTTCGACGATCTTTTCCTGGCCTTAGTGAGGAAAAATTGAAGGCTGGAATATTTGACGGCCCCCAAATCAGGAAAATGAAGAATGACAAACAGTTCCCTTTATCAATGACTGTTTTGGAGAGAACTGCATGGGACACATTTGTCAGTGTTATTGATAACTTCCTTGGCAAGAAAAAGTCTGTAGACTACAAAGACCATGTCAAAAATATGTTGAAAGCATTCCAGAAATTGGGCTGCAATATGAGTATTAAGGTCCATTTTTTGTTCAGCCACTTGGACAGATTCCCTGATAACCTGGGTGACATAAGTGATGAACAAGGTGAACGGTTCCACCAAGATATTAAAGTGATGGAACAGCGATATCAGGGCAGATGGGATGTAAATATGATGGCTGATTACTGCTGGTCTATTAAGAGAGACTGCCCAGACATCAAACACAGAAGGAAGTCAAGGAAAAGGAAATTTCTTCCTTAGTTAACTGTAAAAAAACTTTTTGTAAGTATTTTGTTTTAATTTTTTTAAAAGTCTCTTGTTCATTTTTCCTCTCGTTTGGTTTGCTTGAATTTATTTGCATACTCTTTCATATGACAACAAGATCAGGCGCCAACTTTGCCTTAATTTTATCCTATTCTATACGGTGCATTTTTGGTCAGCGAATATATGGGCACGGATTCTGCCCCCTAAAATCTTAGGATCTATTCTAGCTGCAGTCTTGAAACTTGGTAAGGTGGCAGAAGAACAATGCTCCAAAGAAATTAAAATACAAATTTTTGGTGATGATGTCATCAGACGATCGGTGACATCATCATATTTATTGGCCATTGGAATTTGGCAATTTTGGCCAAAATATTTAAATCGCAGAATGAACCAAATTTTTGTACAGAATGGCCCTGAAATGAATCTGATCACTTTTTAAATGCATTTTTCAATGAATGATGAAAAAGAATGATGCCATCAATTTCACAGTCAAAAAAATCACATGTTGGCCGAGTGCCAACTTTGACCAAAAGTCCAGTGACAAAATGGCCATAAACTTGGACTGGGTCATCACATACGCTTGAAAATTGCAGTAAAACTGTAAAAATATGCCTTGATAAAAGTCAAAAAGCTTTTGAGTTCACAGCTGGTTCCACTTGGAAAATATTCGGGAGAAAACTGAGACAGTGGCACCAACCACCATACAAAATAGGGTTGAGTAAAAAAAAGGAATCCTATTCTGCAAAAACTAGATGTGGTGGGAACAAATGGATATCATTTTTGGATTCAGCACGAAAAATTGATCCAGAAACACTTTTATTTTTAAAGAAAACATGAGAGTCCCAAAAAATTGTTGCCCTGTGTTATCAAACTTATCACCATTTTGGATAACACAAATGAGATTTAGGTTCATACAAAATGTAGTTGTCCAAAAATGTTCTGTTACTTGCCAATGAGATATTCTATTGGAGAGCTATTCGGTGTAGAAAGAAGTGGCAACTCAAATGTGGCAAAAGTCACTTCACACAAAAACAACAATTTCATTCTCAAGGCATTACATAGAGTGCTCCCTTTTGTGCTCAAGCACAAAACAAGCCTCATAAATAAAGTTGTATTTGATGATAATAATGTTCAATGCATGCACAGTCAGGCTTGCTGCAATTGTGGATTTTGGAGAAATAATTGCAGTGACTTAGTGGCAGAAATCTGACAATGATAGGCTAGTTAAGTACACATTTGACCAAACCATAGATGAAGCTGTTTAATTGTTCAGTGGCAAATTTCCAGCTTTCTTGTGCCATGTCTGTGTAAGACGTTACCAGTCAAAATACTAAGAAGTTCAAAAGTGCAGTAAATAGGACTGACGTTGTTATACAGGTTGATTTTGCCAAGAACTTTACAATGTTTTTTAAGAATGAGATTCAATCTGCTTACTGGGTTTACAAACAAGCACCTTTTTACATGTGTTGTCACAGGCCATGTAATAAAAAGTTAATGTATAATTAGGAATAACCATGACCATGACAAGTACTCTGTCTACACCTTCCTAACAGAACTTCTTGGAATGATTCTCAGTGACTTCCCTCAAATGGCATGTTCCAGTTTTTCCCAATGGTACAGCCAGCCAATTCAAACAGAGGTACTTGTTGGCTAATATTGCACACCCAAAGAATGCCTATGACATTAGTTTAGTGGAGTGGAACTTTTGTGCAAGTTCCCATGGCAAAGGCACTGTGGATGGGGTAGGGGAGACCACTCAAATGGTCAGCACCACCTGCCATATCCAGCAGGCAGTTACCCGTGCATGATGCTGTCAGTTTCTTTCAAGCTAAGCTGTCCTTAGGGTCTGAGAATTCTCTCAAATATGTCACATCTGCAAAAATTGATCTTCTCCATACATTCCCAAATGAGCACTTTAAAAACATGCACTATTTGAAAGGCACTCAGTCAGTCCATCACCTGCAGGTCATTTCTAACACATGCTGCAATTTTAAACCATATTCACTTGCAGATTCATCAGTTACCTTTGACTGGTTTCCTATGTCCTAAGCACACTATCCACACCATCCACACTAATCACCATCCACCCCTCATCTCCTCTTCCTTGCAACTCCTATCAGAATGCAAGGTCACAGCATCATGCAATGATCAATGGTATGTGGGTGTTGTTAAATAATGCAAAATTGATGATGAGATGCTAAATTTCATGACTCCTCATGGACCTTCTAAATCCATCAAGTGGCCTGATGTGGAAAATAAACTCTGGGTAGCTAAAGCCAACATTTTCACCATAATAAACCTTTCATTCAGCAATTGTTCCACAACTCTGTTCCCTGATGAGTAGGTGAAAATTGAAAACAAATGTCAAACCATGTTGTGGTACACTGTGTTCACTTTTTTTACTGAATTTAGCTCTACCTGGTTTGAATTATATTGCAATTCTGTGTTTACAAAACAAATTTTTATTTTCCTATTCACCACAGGCAAAATACTGGTAGTGTGAATGTGCTGTTTTTTTCATATTCTCTTGCACATACAAGTATAATCAATCTCATGGAGCCTGCTTGTATATGTATCTACACTGTATGCTGGATTGTGTTATTCTATTTTTTTTTTCAAAATACCATCTTGAGCTCCATCTTTCCTATTTGTGTTGTTTTGTCAAAGTTTTGAATGTAATTTTACCAGGTGCAATCTGAGTGACCACCCCTCACTTGGGTTACTTCTCAGTCAAATCACAGGAATATTGAAAATGGCTACCAATGCAGACATTTTTCATTTCTGTGATGTAATGAGAGTAACCAACCATTTTCTACATAACTCTCAAGTAACTTGTTGAAAAAACCTCAAACCTTCCATACATGTTCACTGTGATAATATCTACTTGGTGATTGGTATTTCACATTGGTAAGTGCTCTAAGTCAAATGTTATCATCATAACACTGGCTCTGAGTAACCTGAGTGACCAAATGGAACTCCCCCCATACAGAGTTTATACAGTAGTTTCCCCTGCTCTCATCAAAACCTCTTCATTGCTGTCTAAACATCAAATCTGCAAAGTAAAACTGACCATACATAACAATCCAACATTCTGATTTGAAGTCCTGAAAGTAAGATAAGGAAAATAGAAAGATGCAGCTTGTGTCATGTCATAATACGTGAAGAAGTGGAAGAGTTGGTGCTAATGGGAAAGATTGAAGTTAATAAAAGCAATTGAAGACAAAAGCAAAAGCTTTTCACAAGCCATGATAAAGATCTTCTGACAAAGTAAAATTTACATATTCTGAAAGAATCAGCTAATATAGGGAGATCAAGAACTATGATCATAAAGGTCCTAGAGAGACAGCTACCTAGAAAAAGTTATATAAATGCAAAATACACACAAATAAATGAAAAATGTTTCTCATTATTCCACTGTGAATTCACCTCAGGTTTACTTGTCAGATTACATTGTGACAACAACCACATTATCCTCAAGACCATATATGTAAAATAGCCTTTGCACTGAATAATATGTATCTGAGTAAATATTATTAAATACATAAATAAATTAATTAATTAATTGACTAAATAATTAAATATTAAAATTTATAAATAAATATATATATATATATATAAATATATGCATAAGGTGTTTACTTATAAATTATGACTGTTTTTCACGAAGTCAGTAAGAGCATCACCAATAGATACACTGAGCAAATAAAATATTGATCTTTCAACTACATAACATAAAAATCCAGGGTGTTCCTGAACTAGCATCACAACCACATTTATACTTCTGTGTTTAAAACTCAAAGAAAGCATACGCTTGACAAATATACTAATTATTAATCAAGATATTTGAACTTAAGTTCTGAGCAGAAAATATTCTCCTTTGTTATCATTTACTTTTAAAGAATGCCAATGTTTCCAACAATTACATAACTTAGAAGAACCATTGTGGTGACAATATTTAAATTTAAGTTTACATCTTCTGTTGCCTTTTGCTACATTATACTGGCAAAAAATATCTTCTTGGAACAAATAGATCTTGTGGTAAACTTGAATTTCTCAACCATTATTACACATTTCTAAAACTTACTTAACATATATAAGCTGTTTGGGAGAGAAGATACAGTGAATACACCTGCTTACCTTGAGATCTTTGACTTTACCAACCCATAAACAACCCAAATCAAGATTTTCACAGTGAATCTGCAGTTCCTCTATCTCTTTATTAATTGCAATATCTGGAGAAAATTTTTCTTTCTTAAAAAACAACCACAAAACAAAACACAATTAAAGCATCACCTAACTTTCATATGCATTTTTCAAAATATTAAAAGTCAAATCACTGTCTATTTAAAAAACTTAATTATATGGTCAAATAAAAAATTTATTTCTGTCTTAATGTTTCTCTCTCTCTTACCTCTTTTTCTCGTCACAGAGATGTTGCCCTGTTTTTTTCTGTTTGTACTAATTTGTAGGTTTGGTTAGACTATTCTCTCTGTCTCTCTCTCTCTGTCTGTCTCTCTCTCTCTCTCTCTCTCTCTCTCTCTCTCTCTCTCTCTCTCTCTCTCTCAGATGTGGCATTCCATATCTGTCACAAACTGTGTAAGTTGCTTGCAGGTCTCAAAAGCCACTTAAGGCTACATGGGCACAACATGCAGGTAGAAGAAATTAGGAATGGCACTTGTCTGACAAGATAGTGCAATCATTATGTATGTATGTATATATTATTATACATTACTTATTATATATATAAATTCATAATAACACATGTGTTGAACAGTGTCAAAAAACTATATTACACATATTAAAACAAATAATCTGTAAATCTTAATGTGCACCAATATACACTACCATAACATCCAGCATAACAGAATCAACTAGGTTGGGTGGATTTTTATAGTAAAAACTGTAAACATATAAACATTGTGGCTGGCAGACAATAATTTAAACTAACTTTAATAAATACAGTTACAGTAAGCAGGTATGTTATCATTTAAAGGCATTAACAATGATTTAAAATAGTTATCTTACTAAAGACAAACATGCGATTCTAGTTTTACCTTTTCCGTTGTACATATAAGTGAATTGATTATATCTAACATTATGCATAACGAAAAGTGTATAAAATAGGGTTACTTGCATAAAATGCAATTAAGAAAAGATACCTTAGGTACCACTTGCAATCAAAAAGCTGCTGATGAATATTTTATAGACAATGCTAAACACTAAATACTTTAAATTTGAAATGAAGATCGTTCAAGCAACAGCTGGTGATTGGTGTGACTGCATAACAAAAAACTGATGAACAAGACAAAATAATTAGAAAAAACGTCTTCAGTAAGCATTAAAAGTAGTATTGCATGATGTAATATGAAAATCGCTGATTAACGCAAAGAAAGGTAATGAGTCATTACTGAGGTGCAAGATTTTTCTCTTGTGATTCATTAGTCAATTGAATACGTGGGTTCACAACATAATTGTTTGAAGGTTCAAACAATTATGTTGTGAACTATTGCTATTGCTAAATTGGAATACAAATTTTAAAAAAAACACAAGAAAAAATGCAAACTCGTTTAGCAAACATTGAAGGGTTGTCTCTTGGTTACTTTATTACTTCTTCTTCCTTCTTCTAGCTCTATCACACTTTGAACGTGGTTTCACTGTGGCATTCAATGTCCTTCACGATGTTCAATCCAGGGCATCATCCTCTGCTGCTCCAACTCCCTTCATGTCCTTTCGGATATATTCCACCCACCTTACCTCTTGGTTACTTCATTACCTCTACTAAAAGTTGCCCCTGGTGGCATTTCTATATTATATAGAAAAACACATATAGTACAAATGTTTGTGTATGTGTGTGTGATGGAGTCCACGATATTCTTTTAAGGAGTGTTTATACATTTATCTAGTATGAAACAATGTATGGTACATTCAGTTTTATAATATCTTAATGGGTTACGTCGCGGTGGTAACAATTCCGGCTTGAATGCGACGGGGTATATTTAAAAGTTCAACCGTTTACATTTTATAAATTATAGCCCATTATGTTCTTACCATACAAGTATTCTCCATATCATTATATATACACATACAGAGAAGTTTTTCTGATCATAATAAAGGCTTGTATAAAAACTCTCAAGAGCACATACTTTGTTGGCCTACCGTGTCAACTTTAGTGCAGGTGAAATGAAAAAAAACCCTATTCCGCCTTGTCAGGTGTAAATAACATTTCATTGGTCGATTTACCGGCAACATAGACACTTCTTTTGTTAAAACACAAAATCAATCAAATATAACTACTATATTATATTCAAATATAACTGCTACAAAGTTGCTTACGGTCCTCGGTGGAATACAGCCTTTGCAATAGAGAAATCCTGATGAGCTTTGATATGCGTGTCGAA
>RDPX01000238.1:159910-170945 GCA_003991215.1 Morbakka virulenta | reverse complement strand
CAAACATATTCAATTTTCTTTTCTCACAGAGTAGCGGACACCTGGAACTCATTTGACAGTCCGGTGGCAGATGGACGAACGGTCAACAGCTTCAAAAATTGCATCGGTGCAGCACTGAAGGAGTAGCTCTACTGTACCAACACCTTCCACTCTTACTACCCCAGACATCAACTGTTTAGTCTATTTCCCAAACTACATGTAGGACTATTTAATGTGCAAGTTAGAAAAATCTAGTATTGATCAGAAGACCAGATGATAAATAAGATTGGCTGCTTTAATATTTTCACAAAATTTATAGAGGAAAGTTGGTATTTTCTTAGCTGCTTCACCACTGAGTTCAAATATTGCTTTGATTCCATGCAGCTGTTTTTTACACAAGCAATGTGATGAGAAATTGGCTTGTGAGAGTTTAACAAATAAAAAGACTTATTTTTCACAACATACCTGAACGCAAAGAGAGTCTGGTTTTTCAGTTGAGCAGCAAATCTAACCTTTGCACTGACCTCCTAAATATAAATATCTGTTGGATATTTTGACAATGATGCATTCAATTATGGTATTCCCAACTTACCTGTCCTGTTTAGTTAATCATCAATTTGAAAATTGCAAAATTACACGATTTTGAGGCACAAGTGCGTCATCGCTAGTTGCCTAGGCAACAATACACATCAGCACCCTCCTCAAAGAATATTTTCAGTGAAGAGTAACCCCAGGCTACTGGAGCATGGCGACAAAATAATACCTCTTTTCTCTGGCTCAAAAGGGTATTTGGCAATTATTTAATTAGAATCGGGTGTTCAAGTGAATTTTCTTCTGTTGCAAAGTGATCAATTTTAAATGCTAAAATTAAAGATTCTGTCTTAAGAAGCCCAAAACAGTTTTCATTTTTTGCCATGTCCCTTTCCATTCATAAGTTACGTGTTTTTAATTAAACTAATTTCACCAAAAAAAATGGAATTCCAATAATTAAGAGCTGTATAGGAGAACGGCAAAAAGGAAAACTGGATGAAAAAGAATGACTCTAAATAGCACCAAAAATACTCAAATAAGGTAAAACTAATCAACAAAAACAGATATAACTCTTAAACTGTAAATGTTATGTTGATGATACTTGGCATCCAGGTTAACAATGAAACAATATTTATTTGGAGGTAATGTGGGGAGTACTTGTTACTATGGAAATATGCTAGTTGTCATGAAAACAATGAGTAGGATCGCTTAAAAATTATTATCAGACAGGCTTCAATTTTTGACAAAGCCTAGATGGGACAATTAAGACTACATTTCTCCATGTCAACTATCAAATATTGAAGGGTACGTTTGGAAGAAATTTGCTTGCAAGTTAACTAAATATTTGTTGCCCGGACAACAAAAATTTTTGCTGTTCTGCAAATTAAGGATATAAAAGTTTCTTTCGTAAATTTCTTTGCATTGGAAATTTAGTCACGGGCAACAAGAGTAAGGCACTTGTCAAGAATTGCAAATAGGTGAAATTATAAATCAAAGTGGTGTTGTTGGTGCATTTTTGGGGTGGGGGTTAATAGCTGATTTTTTCTGATAAACGGCAAATTTTTCGATAAAAAATTTTGAAATATTTACAGCAAGCAACATTTAGCTAACTATCGCCTGACAAAATAGGAAAATTTAGGACAGAAAAGAGGAAATTTTTGACAGATTTTCACAGGGGGGCTTAAGCCCCTAGCTCCCCAGCCACGACGCCACAGTTTAATCTAAAATGACATCGCCCTATTTTAAATGTGCCATTTTTAAATATAGTCCTTCTCTACCGTTGAAACATAGTTATGTTTTGTTGTTGGCTTTAAGAATTCTTTGTTGAGGAATTCAGTTTTCTTTGTCCCTCGAAACTCTTTTGTTGCCTTTTCGTAAACATCTTTCAACCCTCTGTAAATAGCTAAAACTGAATGCACTTGCTCTTCAGTGGATACAGAAAACTTCTCATTGTTTTTCTATGCTCTGGATCAGCCTCTGCATCAGGCATCTTAATTCCTTTGTTTATTGTCTATAAAAAATGGTGAGACATACGCGTGCCTTCTTCGATGATCTTGGCCGTACAGTCTCAGGTCTCGCCAAAGATATGAGTTAAAATTTATAAAAACAACTGGATTTCGGCTCTCAAGTATTTCAACTTTCCGATGTGATGACACAGAAACAAAATCTCTTCCAAGAAAACACACAAATCGACAAGTGAAAGTTTGTTTTTGCAGCAGGGAAGTCCTTAAGTACAAAAACAATGTTGTATATGGTATCCCATGGACTCCTAAATAATAACATCTGGACTGAAAACTGGATTCCAGGGTGTACAAGATGAGGCCAGTTTTTCTTAGAAGCAAAAGTGCATTCTTACACTATCAACAGCTCTCCTTACATCCATCTGATCATATGACGAAACTCCAATTCCCAAAAATAGTGATCAGTCATTATAGTAAAGTACTGATAAGGGGGAAGTTCATGAAAGATATGTCCGTGAAGGTGGTCGGGGTGACAATAAATGATCAAAATAAGTGATAGACACAGAAAAGTACACATATTGCATGTACCTTAGTGATATTGGTGTTGAAAAAACTCTATAACCTATTTGCATAATATTGACGACGGCAGAACCATGGGAAACAAAACCTAAGTAACATGTAAAACTACAACTGTCTTTAAAACATGAACATATAAAGAACCCAACAGACTACTGAGTATTTCCACACAGTTTACTTTTCTTTCTTTTTTACTGCCTTTTTCTGAACAGACGGTCAACTCCTTTACAAAGTTCTTAATCATGCAATTGAAAATTCTACAAATAAGAGTCTTCAAAAAATTGTGCCCATGGTCACAGTGGGTGCTAAAACCCACATGTTCTTGCAAGTCTGTATCCGAAGACAAATCGGACAGAATGAGCATTTTGAAGCAGTACTTTTGTGATGTCTCTGAGAGAAACAATGTCCTGAGTTCCTTATTTGACTTAATCACAGTGAATACTTTAAAACATGCCATACACAAACTATAAGCTGTGGTACTTGGTGAAAGGAGTCCACCTCTGTTGATATCCTCTAAGAACTTTTTTACGTTTTCATTGACAATATCCAAGTCACTTTCTTGAAGGATTATTGAATTTCGCCATCGAGTAAGATACTACTACAGGAAGGGAACCCAGATCTTTGTCTTAACTCTGACCTTACAATGGCCCCCTGATACATAATAAATGGCATTTGCATCTGCAATGTTAATAGTAGTTAAAAATGTATCTTCCATTACAGCAGCAGTGAATTCATTCAAATCACACTTTGGGAGATTGTTTTGCTTGCTCTCTTGAAGTGACCCAGATGCTACATCAAAATATATACCAGAAAATTTAAGCAAGGATGTAGCCTTAATTTTCCTCTCACTCTCCAGTAACTGTCTCACAGAAATAAAATAGTTAGCACCTGACAGTTGTCTGTACCAGCCGAAACGGCTCTCAATGTTGTCAGATTGCAGTTTTCCAAACAGAACATATTTGAAGCTCTATAAGGTTTTTGGCAATCAGTTGAAGAGTCCTACACATGTGTGTTACAGCAGTAAACGTTTCCGTTTTCAATCCATGTTTCCCAAGTGATTTCCACCTGTCTAGGAAATCTGAAAACTCATCCAGGTACTTCAGTTTCCAGTCATTAACTGAGCGTACCGGATCTCTTGTAATGTCACAACTGTGTTTTCCTGCAGTTGTTGTTCTCACATTAAATACATGCCATAATTTCAGAACATGAGAAATAAAAACAATGTTGGCACAGCATCTTTTCTGAGTCTCCTTTAACGAGAAAAAATGGGTAAAACATAAATAATAAACAGTCTTAAGTGAGCATCAATTTTAAATAGACTGAATTGTGAGCCTATCGGGTTACTTCTGAAGCAAAACAACATTCAAATAACAGAAAAATCTGAAGTTGGTGCAATTTACGTGTCTAAATCGTTACGATGGGGACATTTCCAAAATTTCAACGTAAAAACTCGACTATGATTTGTTTAAAACGGCTGTATGCCTTACATATGCAACGCAAAATGATTAGTCAAATATTAGTTTCAAGTGCATGTCCCCGTCTCTCCACCAAAAAAACCTTAATGAATCACGATCTTTCTCTGGCTGGCAACTTTACTTAATAAAACATAGTTTTTATCAGCCATGAGTGTAACATTGCTTTTACGGAATCTCAACAAAACACCAAGTAACTTGTTGGTCTCTTCTTTTAAGACATTTTAGTTCAATGATATACGTTAATATTCTGCAGTACAACCAAATACAACTCTCATTTTATGTGGTTTGTTTGGATTTTCTATACCTGGATGCTGCAAATACCAGATCTCTCTTTCCTTGACATGCTCATTCTTATGTCCATGATCTGGAATTGCTCCAACTTAGCCCAATTCAAGTTGCATATCCATTTCTCTTGTGAATCTTTTCTACAGATTAGAGCCTTTACTCAAGCGCTTGACTTGTTTGAATGCTAAACGTTTGTTATTCGGCTAAGCTGGTTTGTTTGTTTTGGAATGAATACAAAGTTTACCATGTGCAGCTTTGTGTTGGATAGAGAAATTCGAAATGCTTATAGCTCTTCCGGTCAGGTTGAGGCGTGTTACCAGTCTCAATCTGACCAGTACCCAGATTCCAAAACAGTTTACTCTACATTTCAATTTGGTTTATCATAAATAACATAGGAAGGTGCACCAATATCTTATGTTTCATATAATTCACCAAGTGGGCCATTTGCTGTCCATCCTAATGCAGTCCTCATGGCATAAGGTTTTCCATCAATGCCTCGTCTAACTTCTATCAGAAGCAGAGCTTGAGGAACCTCTTGATCAATTGGAATGGTTACATTTTGCACCTGTGGTACAGAAATGTCTTTTATATGATTCCACATGCTAAAATCAGTCACAGATGCAAGACGTCCGTCTAAAGCTGGAAATTTTTCTAATGCATAATAAGTTAGAGTAAATTTATAGTAAATTAATATTTCAGTTATTTTAAGTGATTGATAGCACACATATAGGATATTTTTACAGTACATTTTGCAAAGCGGTTAATACTAATTATCGGGCTGCAATTCCGAAGTATTATCTGCGTAATTACTAGAAACTTCCAGCTTGTAGTCACAACACAGCAGTACTGTTTTAATTAAGCAACTTCATGGATAATTGTAGGCATATACGTACATTGTTATTGTTGCAATACATATGGTATGTCACAAATAATCGCTGACAACAATGCCTTACACAATAGACTCTGACGTAAATGTAAACATCAGCTTCTACCCGGTTGGAGCAATCATAACAATAATGCATTCTAACTTAGGGAGTTAAACTAACTATAGGATAAATCAGGTTTACCTCTTTGATCAACTACACATTTCGAATCTTGCATATATACAGCCACATTTTTAGAACAAAAGTAGTCAAGTTGTTCACAACTGAAATAACACTGAACAGTTTTAGATAGCAACTCTCACGATAATTGTTCAAAATCGCCTTTGACCTTATTCTGGTAGAATCGCCGATATATCACCTATAGCCATCGTCATCGGGTGAGTGATTTTCCAATATTGTGTATTTATTGTCACTTGTAATCCTAATCATGTTTTGCTGTTTGTATTCCATAGTAATGTACCAGATAGCGAGGAGCCGTGGCTTAATAGTCAGTGCAATTGCACTTTGACTTTAGGTAACTATACAAGCTTGCATTTTTTTGCATTTGTCGATTGTACTCACGGCCTCCAGACAAACCTTCTCAACTACCGAGTCCTTTCCATAATTCAATGTTTTTGAGGTCAGGGTAGCATGCTTACTTACCCTTCTATCCAAGCAATTTCATAAGTTCAGAGGAGCAAAAGATCTTATTACTTCCAAGGTTGAATAAATCGTTTGTTGTTACCATCTGATCCTTGACACATACATTGATAGTTTCACTTTGTCATAATACTTTCAAAAAGCCAGTTTCTAATCTTGCACAGGCATTACTGTGAACTTCGACCTTTGATCCATGATTTGGATGACCACCATTATTGGTAGATTTCTGGCAATTTTCTTTGCTGAACATAAATGTTGTATGTAGCAAATCTGAAGGCTTTAGTCGACAACTTTCAATGTCACACCTTGATCGCTGCTTGCACAATTTGCACAATACAAGACAATTGAAACAAAGTTTATTCTCGTATGCTGTGTCCAAACCTTTTGGAGTTGACATCGCAAGGAATTTTTTACAGTTTACCATTTGAAAGCTCCAATTACATACGAAGCACCCGAGTAAATATCATTTGATACTTTCTACACTGTGTGTTAAACCATTATTAGTTTGTAAATATCATTTGATACTTTCTACACTGTGTGTTAAACCATCCTTAGTTTGTTCATACCAGAACCTTGCACAGTAAAACTGCTAATGCCATGATTTTGTTGCCTAGATTTGAATTTCAAATCTTTCTGTCTATTCTGTTCAGTGTCAATGCAAAAAAAATGCATTCATAAGGTTCCTGTTCCCGCGAAAATGTTGCAATGTTCAGTTATTTTACAGTATTAGTCACTGATTTATGACCCTCTTTACGTTCTCTCTTGAATGTAAAATGGTAGTCAAGAAACCCTTTACTTTGCGACAATCAGAGTCTACCTCCTCTCTCATGTTAATAGCTTTCCATGCTCCAATACGGGGTCTGAGATTATGAGCTTTATTCCGAAGTGCCTGTGTATTATTAGGGCAAACACCAGATTCATCTTTGATCCTTTTTACCCAAGCCTCTGAAATAGTGTATTTGTTACCGAAAATTTTCACTTAGTAATGTCCTTGCCTGAGAATAACCCTCGTTTGTACTCATCATAATACAAAGTTTAACAACTTGGGCTACCTTGCCAGAGCAATATTCCAACAATCAGTTCACCCTGGAACAGAGTGTCCTACATTACTGTCAAAGTGATTCACAAATACCCAATATCTAAAGGGTTTCCATCAAACGTCGTAAGGCTGGTTTTAGGTAGGCTTATTACGTCAAGTAACTGTCTCCGTAGTGTTAATTCATACTCAGTGTCTTTTAGAATGCTTATAGCAGTGCCAGTACCTTCTGCATTTAGATTTACTCCATGCTGTGTATGATCCAACTTCATCTAAACTGTTGTGTTTAATTTGTATAAATTAATTTAAATGGCCATGGTTCTTTAAGTCTGGTGTATCAAAAATAACAAAGTTTGTTCCTCGAGAAGCTAGAAACAACACTTTTATTCCGTTACAACAACACTTGATGGAGAGCCACATCTTGAACATAAATTTATTTCACTCTAAAATTTATCAAATTATAATTTATCAAAAATAATAAAGGTACGTTAAATCGACGAATATTTCTCTTTCAAGTGTGTTTTGATAATTACAAAATTAATTATACAATTTAATTCTTATTCGACATGTGAGAATGCAATGGCAAATAAGGTTTTGCAAACTTGGTTAATTTGTTCCCAGGCTTCTGGCGTTAACAAGATTCCGTGATTGTATTCTATTAACTGATCACAGATGTGCAACGAACGTGTTCAAAAATGATTTCCTTGTTAAGATTTCTAATTGAATTTCCATGCTCATTCACAGTTGGCTATGTTCTATCTTGAGTTATATGTATCCCTAAGTTAAACTGTATTTTTTAATTGCATCATCTTTGACTGTAAATGCAATTCAACATAAAGACCCGCGACGCCAAGGAAAGTAAAAAGAACTGTACTTCTCACAAAATATTGTCGCGAGATGGAAAGGGAATTATGGGTAAAGGGGTAATTTTCATCCTGAAAAAAACAACCCGAGAAAACATGCTGTTCATGTTAAATCGGTTTCCGTAAGGTGTGAATTCATGGAACATGCAAAATCTTCCTTAAGCGGAGTGTACTATTATGTACTGCTGCAGCTTCCTATTATACCTGTTATCGAGGAGTTTAGGGATGCTAAGGTACGAACAGTAATAATGCTTTGCCATTAGAACAAAGATTCCTTTTATGCATGATAAACTACAGATATATATATATATATATATATATATATAGGGTTACCAGCTTAGAGCGGGGTAGAGTGAACCATTCACAGGCCCTTTCGGAATCACAAAATTCCGTAAGAGTCTGTACATGGGTCACTCCACAACTCCTTGCTTTACCCAGATTCACAGATAAGCCCTACAGTATCCTGCCACTTTTTTTTGTCTTGTGCCAGCTTTTTCAGATTTTTGAAATCATCAATACAATTGAAACTTTTAATGTTTAATAACTCGGGATCCACATTGTTAGCATTTATAATATCATCTTCTTAAATGGCTGGGAGTGTAGTTCGTGGTCTTTCTCTAAACTTCTTTCTTCCGTCACAATTTTCAAAATAAAATCTCATGCTTAGTTGTGCAGTTGTATTATCACAGATGTGAACTGAAATTGGCGAGCAGGAGTGGCTGTCAACGTGACAACCTCTAATCTTGAATTTGAAGACACTGTCGGAGCAGGGCAGGTGGGAAGTAAAGATTTGGGGTGTCTTGACATTAAATCAATGTAAAGTGCAGCAGAGTTGAGAAAAGGAATGTTGTGGTCAGTGAGGTAAGGGAAACAAATTCACGTTACCGTCATGCGGAAAAACGCCACCAACATAACCCCTGTGTGCGTTAGTAATTACTTTGTACTACTTCAAGAAATAACACTGCAAAAGGCGGGTCGGATACAGTAAACAAAAACACACAATATATTTAAATAAGTACCATGTATTTGATAAAATATATAACAGCTGTATACATTTGGCAATGATAGCGTATTTAAACTAATCACTATTTAAACATAAAATAATTCAATAACTCATACTGGGAGAAGGGAAGATAGATAGGGCTCAAAGGTCTTGGTTAATACAAACTTCAGTTCAGAGGTTTATTTAGGGGTTTTCCCAAGCCACTTAATATTGTTAAAAATCGTCTGAAAACTGAAACTGTAGAAGATTGAAAAAGAAAGGAATGAAAAAGATAGGATGGAATAGAGTAGGATACGATAAGAGGAGATAAGATAACCTGAAGCCAAGGTGTATATAAACTAAAGGTTGTTTTGTACCCACCCTATGAAAAATGAACAGAACTTTCAACTTTGCTATTAATGTGAAAATTTTATAACATATGACAAGATAAGATCAGATAAGTTACGATAAGATAAAGATAACCTAAAGCTAAGGTCTATACAAACAGGTTGTTTTGTACCTATCCATATGAAAAATGAACAAAACTTTCAACTTTCCTAAAAACTTGATAATTTGATAACATGACAAGATAAGATAAGATAGCCTAAAGCCAAGGTGTATACAAAGTTTAGGGGTTTTTTTACCCTCCCAATATAAAATAATGAACAAAAAATCTGAACTTTCCAACAATTTGAAAATTAGGAACAATCAACAAACATTTACAATTAAATTAACATAACGGTGTCTTAACTTCTCTCGATTTCTAAAAATGTAAGACCTTACATTCTGCAGAGCAAACAAAAATGACCACTATTAATCAAAATCTATCTGAAATTAACAGAATAAGAAATAGGTTTTTTTTTTAAATCTCAGGGGTAGTTCTTCTCAACGGAAACCATATGGTAAATACAAAGAAATAAAAGTACAGATGAATTCGTGAAATGAAATAGTTTGAGAACTAAATATACAATGGGCGTAGTCGATTTAACTGTATACTTTTCCGACATCGTGGACACTTCTTCGAAATACGTGTGGATCTCTCAATACATACATCACAAACACATGACCACAGCTTGTACTCATTAAGGTTCTGTTACTCATCTTTATCTGCCAAAAGAAACACAAAACAACAACTTATAATAAGACTTGCAAATAACCCTCTATTTATAGTGCTGATTAAATAGTGCTGATTAAAAAATAACAATAGTTCTACTCTGCACATCCTGCCTTTGTTTGACCGTCAGTGTCGAACTTGAGATCAATATTTTCATCACATATGTGAGGAAAAGAGAAAGGACAAAAACTAGATACATGGGTAACATCAAAGATGAAATCAGCCTCTCCACAGCTCAAACTTGCAGAGCTTCCTGAAAACGGGTGCAAATTGCGAGTCATGATAAAAGGGCCAGGGCGTTCTAGGGCTGAACCTTCTGTATTATTATTGTTATTATTGTCTTTTTTGCTAAATGTCACAGTTCATACTGGCTGCTTTTACTTTGGCCGGGTGTAAACAATACACCTAAGGCATATCATGTCCTGAAGTTCAGATGCTAAATACTTTACGAAGGATCCTTGCAGTTCCTAGTAAGCAGGTCTTTTGGACTATTTGAAGATTCATATTTTCTGAGACACTTCTGATGTTATCTTCCATTCCTTTTCTGATGGTACCGAGTGCTCCTATCACAACAGGTATTACTTCCGTTTTCATTTTCCACATCCTTTGTATCTCAATTTCAAGATCTTGATATTTGCTTTTCTTTTCCATTTCTTTGATTGAAATATTTTTATCACATGGAACACTCATGTCTATCAGCTTGCAAGTTGAATTCACTTTGTCCTTGATTATGATGTCAGGTCTGTTCGCACCTATATGTCTGTCTGTATGTACTGCCATGTCCCATAATACTGTATGTGTTTCAGTGTTACTTACTGTGTCCGGTTGGTGCTCATACCACTTGTCTGAGGTCTTGATTCCTAGATCATTACAAATATTCCAATGTACATATGTTGCAGCTTTGTTGTGTCTTTCGATGTAATCTGACTTTGCTAATACTTCACATCCTGATGTTATATGATCAATTGTCTCAGACTGCTTGTAACACATCCTGCATCTGCTGTCAATTTCTTTGCCAATTATGTGTTTTTGAAAATTTCGAGTGTATAGAGCTTGGTCTTGCGCTGCTATCAATAATCCCTCTGTTTCTCCTTTGATGTCTGATCTGAGCCAATTATTTGTATTTGGAAGGTCAACATGTGGCTCCCCAATAAGTGAAGGGTACTTCCCATGCAGTAGTTTACTAAGCCATCTATCATTTTTCTTCTTCA
>RDPX01000238.1:134991-154594 GCA_003991215.1 Morbakka virulenta | reverse complement strand
ACACACACACACACACACACACACACACACACACACACACACACACACACACACACACACACATTATGTATATAATGACTGTACAAATATTCATTAATAATAATAATAATAATAATAATAATAATAATAAAAATAATAATAATAATAACAATAATAATACGAGTTAAGTATTGGATATGATGCATTTCACTGAGGATAATTTGGATTTATGGCTGTCATCCCCCTTTACAAGGTGCGGGATTTCTTTGACCAATCTATTTAAATGTATTCTACCATATAACCTACTCCATACTCCGTCTCGTAAATATCACATCAGGCTAGAAAAGAAAGTAACATACAACATACCCTATATCAGGTCTAAAATATGTTGATGTAACATCTTTGCCTTTACCACAACATGTGTAGGTACAGGAGTCTACATGTATACGACTGTGTACTTGTGGATGGCTTGCTCCTAAAACAAAAACGGAATAAACAATTCAAAAGTAAGGCTTTTCACATCGGCACAGTTGAATGATTGCCTTGAGCTGTGGTCAAGTGATACACAAACAGCTTCTTATACTAGAGCTTTAGATTTAGGATTAGCTAAGACTTTATAATCATTGGTGGCAATAAAGATTTACAATGGTCAGGGTGTTGGAAACAAAAGTTCGAATGTTTCATTCTTTTTAAAAATAAATAAATCACAAAATAATATATAACCTCTTTGAAATAAGGTGGCTTCCGGCCCTGCAAAAGATGAACTTCACAAAATCGAATACAAAATTAAATCTATATTCTATGCAATATGTATATGAAATATCTGGGGGTATATAATAAAATAAATATATAATATAATATAATATAATATAATATAATATAATATAATATAATATAATATAATATAATATAATATAATATAATATAATATAATATAATATAATATAATATAATATAATATAATATAATATAATAAAATATAATATTACATATTGCTCTATCTATGTTTATGTCTTTGTGGAGTAATCAAAAGAAAGTTCAATTCTAATGTCCCAACTGACTTATGATAAGGAATTGAAAATATCAGTATGCATTTCTGCTATTTATACACAGGGAGTCTATCACACAAATCATATAAAATTCTCTACCACCTTACTTTTTCTTTCTTCTACTCAATAAAATATTCGGCAAATCTACCCATATTTCCTTTTCAAACCATAGTTGTATCAGGTCTGTCAAATCAATATCTAACCTCGTTTCACTCTTACTAAGATAACTGCGATAATCATCAATAACTGCGACGTTTGCAATGTCTTACTAGTGGCTATCTTTTACTTCTTTGGACCAAATGCCTTTTTCTAAGAAGTTTATGTCAAGCAACTTTTTATTTCTAAGTTTTTGTTTTCACTCCTCTTCTAACTTCATCCTCTAAAGTATGCAAGAAACTATAAGTCTTTCCAATTGGAATGGATAAACTACTTAGGGGCAGTTCTTCCAGGTCGAGGGAGGGGAGGGCGTAAACAAGAAACCACATACATGCTGAGTTAATGATCTACCAGCAAAAACAAATAAAATAATAAATATCTTATTTAATGATTCACCATAATTGTCATTAGTCCAGTTCTGTGCAGGTATATTTTTCTCTTTTGTACAGTTCCAAACCTTCTCTATTTAAACTATTTCTACAATGTTCTGGCCCTCCATGTATAATGGAGTTGATTTGATCTTAAAAAACAAAGTCCTGATTCTGTCAGAGGCTGAGCCCTATATGCTCAATTGGGGTGAAACGACCAACTACCAGGACCTGGGGAACGAAAGTCACACTCGAATTAAATATATGGTTGCAAAAATGATCTGGTTAAGAACTAATGTTGATAACCTAGGTGGTAGAGCGTGTGGCCATGATGGCCATTGACACTGGCTCAAACCCAATTCGAAACAGTCATGTTTTTTCAGTTTTCTACAGTCCAAAGTCCATCTATATTATATTACTTTCAGAATCTTAAATCCTGTACATTTTCATAATTTCTCTGTTCCTTATCTCGAGCTACAATCAAGAAACATTTTAAAATCTCCTTTAACGTACTAATCCAATCATAGAACTTTTTAATCCATACAATTCCTTAAAAATACGAGTCCTTTTCCATCCACATTTCGTAATTAATACATTGGAACACAATCTCCTGGATGAAATTAATTTTTCAAGCTCACGATTTGTCTAGTTTGGAGATCTAGTTGCTTTAATTTATCTCTGTTTCAGTATACAGATCCAGCAGGATACCTAAGCAATTAATCCGGTAAGTTTTGACTGCTTTTATAGCATTTCTTTCATATGCTTTGAATCGAATTTTTTTTTCTTTTTGACACTATACGTTGTGGGTTTGGTGTTTTTTCAAATTGCTAGCGCAGCAATCAGTTGAGTTTTTATATGCCAAGATATTTTTGCCCATCCTTCTCCTTTAGAGATCGAATCTCTAAATTGCTAGATAAAACAATTTCCTTCGTGATAACATATAAAACCTTTCTTCAAAGTTAGTTTTGCATACTTTCCCACTCCAAATTCCATTCCGGTCTTCCTTGCTGACCATTCTAACAGTTTGGGAAGGTAAGTCCGTCTAATGTCACTTTCAGCAAAAAGCTATAGATCATCCATACACATAAAAATGACATATTTTTCCTGATTGGTAAACGCATCTGCTGCTTGAGCTCATCTCAGAACCACAGTTAGGGGGTCGAGAGCTAAAACAAACAATAGGGGTGATAACGAATAGCCTTAAAAGACTCCACCGTTGATTTTTACACCACCTTGTCATTTCTCCTTTCCAATCCTTCATGCTCGCTCCCAAAAGACCTCTGATCTTAGATGTTATCCTGAACAAATCCAGAAAACTCCAGCTGGCAAGATCGACTTAAGACAAGACTTAACCCCCTGGGGCAAAAAACCTTTGTGAAAAGACAAAAAAGTTAAGATTTTCAAACAGAACGCAAACTTAAAAGTTGCATTCAAACCAAACCAATGCCTTATACTTTGACGAAGAAGCAAAGTGATTACCTGGAGTTGTGTTAAAAGAAATGAGTCCAGGAAATTATAACGTTTAAGTTGAGGGCTTTATTTATACTCACATGTCTAATGATCGGTAGAAGAGAGAAATCTTACCCATTGAGATACCAACTACACAATACTTGTGAATTCTTGCACAACCAAGCACTGATTCTGTAAAAAATCCATCATTCACTACCTCCTCAAGTAAAACTTCTTACGTTTGTTCCAGGTAAAACACAAGACTTTCTTTCTCTAGTTCTACAATATCCTTAACACTTTGGCCTTGTCTTCCTCCTGCTCTTTTCCAGTGCATACGGTCCACATCCGGCATAAGGTGCACTCTAAACAGCTTTCTGGTCTTTCTGTCATCCTTCAGTTCATCTTTTCTCCAACCAATGATTCCAACTCCATATCACATTAGTGATACTGGCCTTCAATTGATCGCTTGTATAATATTTTCTGCATTCAGTTTGGATCTCAAAATCGTCTTAATTCTATGGAAACATTCATGCCAGATTATGTTCTTTATTTCTGAACTTTTGATTTTATCACTCTTCAATACTCCAAGATGGCTATAAGCTTCTTCATCGTACATGGATTTCATTTTCTAACCTTCAGATAGACTTAATCCATCACTATCAATCAATTTTCCTATCTTTATCTCCATCACGGCACAATTTTCAATATGGAATGCCTTCCTGATGTCACTTCTAAATATTTACATTGTTTACAACAAGGATTTCAGACGATACTTTTCTTTTCTATACAGCTTTAAATCGTCCAAGAAAAGAGATGATTCAACTTAGTCTTATTTAGTACCCTTCCTTTGCCTTTTTTTAAGTATAACAGACAAAAGGATCAATGCTAACACAAATAAGATAAGCGATAGACTGCCACCTTGAAAGATCCCTTTTCATATTTACATCTGTTGACCTTTCTCCTCCAAAAGTTGACTCTACTCTCCAGAGTAACATTGCATAATCTTACGGATTTTCTAACCTTTCTACAGATTTTAAGCAATTCACGGCAACGCTTGATCCACGAGTGTGCAGCTAGGCCATATACCTTTTAATAATCGATTCAAGCGAAGAACAAATTTCCCGCTGTTCTTTTGCAATCCCTTAACACCATCTTATCGCTCAACAACCCATCTTTCCTTCCCTTAATGTTTCTGATGCAACCTTTCTTTTCTTCAGGTCTCCCAATATTTCTCTTTTAGATGTTGGTATATCTCCTCAGCAATTAATCCCGTTAGAAGTTTCCACATAAGTGGTAAACAAGTGGGTGGACGGTAGTCTGCAACAATGTTCCTTTTTCGTTTGTCCTTTAATATCAGCAAGTTTTTCCTTTAGTTGTCCATGATAGTACATTCCCTGTTATCATATATTCATCTACACATTACATCATTTTTATTACAAAATATTATTATCATTATTTCCATCCCCATCCATTGTTGTGACCAATTACTGTGCAGTTTTGTAGGTTCAATGTTACAAAGGACTACCCTTCTCAAACTGCTAATAATATCGTGTTAGTCAATCCACTGATAAAGGAACGTGATGAAAAGACCTCGGTAAATTTTGCCTTTTCTTGTTAGCAAATTTTGCATTCTCATATCTGTATTTAAGGTAAATAGTACAACAATAAAATATCATTTTCCTATTACTTAAAGACCGAACTACGTGTTGTTAGAGAGAGAGTTCAAATGATGGCCTATTAAGGTATTCCAAGTCAATTTTTTAAATAAAAGACAACAGGCAAGTGTAAGGCTATCACCATCGTCAGAATCAAGTGTAGCAACACAAAGTTAGAAGTCTTTGCGGCTTTGAGTTACCGCAATAACAAAAAAAAAGATATACTCCATTCATATATTGAGACACACAAAACCCAAAATGAACAAACGAAAAAAATAATTACTTTTTTTTCCTGGTGATGTCCTTGTTGGCTGAAAATACAACAGTAAAAAACAACAATAAAAAACAACATAATAAAAATATATCACACAAGTCAATTCTAAAAAATTTGCTGAGGGAAGGGGTGTGTTGCTCAGTATAGTACATTAAAGAACTTAATAATTATTTCATATTCAAGCATATTTACTTCAATCTAATGCGATTGATGAAAGTTTCGAATTAAAGAAAAACTACTTGATCAACAGAATAAGGATTGTGCATCCAGGCAAATAAAATATTACGAATTAGTCTTCTATTATTCAACATAAAACGCGAATGTTACAGGAATATACAAGGCATTTGAGTGCACGAAGTATATCAACGTAATAAGGAAGACGATTGGCATTGGCTGTTTATTAAGATAGCCTAATGCCATTAGATGTGGTCCTAGGGAGCAAGCCTAACACCACCATCAATAACAACAACAACCACAACAACCACAATCATAAAACGGGGGACTTGCAAAGGTTTGGGCAAAATAAACTAAGTTTAATTAGTGTAAAACGGGAAACTTCTGAACTAAATGAAAATAGCTTATTATTGGCCCTACCAATCTGAAGGCAAGACTAAACGTATGCCCATCTATCCCCTTTTACGTTTTAATTTTTTTTTTAATGTAGTATGGAATATAAAGCAGACCCTGCCTCTGTTACATTCGGTAATTCAAATAATATTATTAACCAGCTGCACCTCTGTCTTTTTCTTACATTTCACGTACAACAAAAGAACAGCTAATGTTGCTCAAAATTCAATAAAAATTCAATGACCCAATGCCAAAATAAGATGTCACGGTGACAAGAGAGATAACATGAGAGATATGAGCACCAATTTTCTCTATTAGGCAGAGTTGTCGTTATTATGATGAGCTGTAAGTTGGTTTATTTATTAGGCTCAATTGCACGTCCCATTAGATAAAAAAACTATCTAAATATATAAAAAAAGTATCTAAAAATAAATTTCAAAATATTTATATATAAAAATAAGAACAACATGACAGACGACAAAAATCTGTACTGATTTACCTTTTTAGATGCAGCTGAAGAAGTGGTATGTGTTACGGTAACTTCACTGCTATAACTGGAGCTTGGTGTGGAGTCTTTCCTGCAAAGAAAAACGTACAACGCTGTTTATAGGTTTGGAATTTTTCTTGCCTGTTTTTCTGGATATTTCAGACCTATTAAAATATTAATCGGTACAGCTGAAATTTGGTTTGCATTCAGAAAAATGCTTTATTCCAGAGGTGCCGTGGCTTAATGGTTAGTGCAATTGCACCGTTACTAAGAGGTTCCAGGGTCGATTCCCCGAATGAGTGACTTTGGAACTTCACAAACGAAAAAGCCATTGGTTGGCGTCCAGAAAGGCATCAGGCCAAGAAAATCGTCACTGGCAAATCCAAGTCCCTATGAAGGGCACCGTCTGAGCTCCAGTTACTGGGGGAAATGACGTTAAACACCCCCCCCCAAAAAAAAAGCAGAAAAAAGCTTTCTTCCCTTGCTACATTTAGACAGACTTAACTGTGAAAAAGTGAATAAAACGAGGTGGATAAGGAACTTCACACACACTTTTCATAGTTTGACGTTTACATTTTCAAGACCAAATATTTACTTTTAAGCAACAGAATAAAAAAAATATTCAACACTGGATCATTCTCAAAAACCTTTTCCCGCCAACAATTTCAAATTATAGAAGGGACCTTCAGTTGTTTTAGATTGTTTCATTGAGTTTCGTTTTCGAACAGAGCAACATTTTATCTTGTATATTCCAGATATAATCTTGTTTGTGGTTTACTATTTTACTGTCCTGATGATAAACTTGTAATAAAATCGACAATTTGATCTTTAATACTTTGCTGTGTTTACTTGGCTTCAAGTTTGAGTCTTTAAACATACATATTTTTTATTAACATGTATCTCGTAAGACCATTTTCACCAGCTCTATTTTAATCCTAGGTATAACAGAGGACAGAATTAAACATTTCGATCTACAAAGTCTTTCTGAAAGAAGGGGTATATGAAAAAAAACATTCACTACCTGACCTTACTTTACCTCGCATTACCGGGTCGTGTTAAATCCACGGATAATTATGACCTTCCTTCTCCACCCTTTCCAATCTTTCATTAGGGTGCTCGCCCTACATAAATTTTTCTATGTTGGGGTCTCCGCGGAGGATCGCTCAAAACATTATTCATGCTCCTCCAGCAGTGTCCCACAAATTTCCCATACAGTTGTTTCTTAGTCAGATGTTGTTTCAATGAATTATTAAAAATGGTAAGTAGCATTACGGTGGAGATACTGCTTATCGTATTTGCCAGTCTTTTGGTGCCACTCCATGACGATGAACAATATAACAGGACTGATTCCACTACTGCACAGAAGAAGTCACGCTTAAGGCTGTTACTTTATATCAATTTCAATATTGCACTTAACCCATCGAGTCTACACCATACTTGTCCTATTCGTATGTCAACAGCTTTTTCGGCAGATTCAATATTAGTGCCGAGATGGATAAAAGTGCCGACGTGGCCTCTAGTAGTGTCATCAATGCATCCATAGGCGTTGAAACACATGTACCACGGCCTACTCAAATACGTTCAACATATTTTAACAGTAAAATTAGCGAAGGGCTAAAATGTAAACAGTCATAACTTTTTATTGGCTAAACATTTTCACTTACCTTTGTTCGCAAAATGTCGACAGTTTACAAACAAAAGTGAGTGAAAATGTTTAGCCAAACAAAAGTTATGGCTGTTTACATTTTAGCCCTTTGCTAATTTTACCGTTAAAAATAGTTGAATAGTACGTGGATGTAATCTACCATTTTTTGTATTGACAAATAATCCAATATCACAAAACTGATGTTCAAGTCTGTGGTGTAGCATTTCGGCATCTCTTACCTTGTCTGCAAATAATACAAGGCCATCGGCATAGTCAGCATTCGTAATAGTTTTTGTCGGTTGCTTTTTCCCTCTGGCTTTGGAAGCGGTAAGTCCTAATTTACTTTATGTGCATACAAATGTGGGCAGCACATAGTTTTGACATTGCACAAACAAAAATGGAGCTAGCGTGCCTCTTTGTAAAACTTTCGCTTTGATGTCAACGTATTAGTGTTCTCATCTGGCGACCTAACTTTGGCTTTTGTGTTCTCGTACACTATCACCATAGTATCTACTTCTTAGGTATTCCGAAAGTTAAGAGAATATGTTCATCTTCGTTCTGTGAATAGCGTCAAATACCTTGGAAAACCCAACAAACAATAGTACGGCTTCAAGGTGTTTTGCTCTGGCTTCTTCCTTTACGCGTCGAGCCGTCAATATCTGCCCAACAGTTGAGCAATTCTTACGGAAGCCATTTTGATTCCTTCTTAAAACTGACTCAAGTTTTGAGTGAATTCTGTTAAGGAGCAGAGTATCATATATCTTAACTGCTATAGGAGTTAGTGTAGTGCCTCTGTGGCTAACACAGACTAAAAAACCAGCAATACTCGAAACTGAGAGTCGTATCACAAGATAAAATAGCCAAATAATTGAAACAAATTCAGTAATACCCTACAATTGAAAAGAAACGGCTGCAAAAAAAAGTTTCAATTAGAGCGTATTGTAATGTTACGGAATGTACGTTACGTCCGTAGTTGCAACAAAAATCCAGAAAAAAACCAAAAAGCAAAGCATTGAAAAGCTAACTGTAGCAAATGGCCTACCCTATACCCTGTCTCATGATAGCTTTCGAAAATTACCCTAGACAGGTCAACAATGCAATGCAAAACATACCCGAAATTAGGTAGGAAAATTGGAAAGTCATCATCCGAGCTCGAGTTAACATCCGATGTGCTGGCATCAATGACCACCTGCCTGTCTTTATTCGATCGCCTTGCTCCTAATGGGGGAAAAAAGAAGTTAGGGAAGGGAGTCTCCTTTTATACCTATAAAGTAGTATAATTGCTTTAAGTTGTAGCCAAGTGGTACACTATTTGGCGAGGCTTAAAAATGAATCCACACTCGTGCCAAATTAACGACTTCTCAAAATGTCACTTACACCATTGTTATTCTTTCGTCATATCACCAACTTGACTACAGAACACTTTCATTACGTGTCATTTCTTGTATTAATTGCAGAATCAGCATAGTAATTCATATCAAGTTTTGAGTTAAATACATAAATTAAATAAACTAGAAAATCTATGAAATTTTTCAAGCAGTTCAATCTAAATATTTTCTCCGTTATTACAAGGACACAGGTTTGTTCGTGTCTTACACTTAAAACAAGCCCATACCATATGAATACTCGTTCTAAACCAGAAAAAGGGCATGAGTCGATAACAACTGTTGCACTGCAGTGAGATTTCTGTCATCGTCATTACCCAGGTGAGGACAATCACCATTCAGATGGACCTCCTGGCTGTGTAACGTCATCTGTGAATTCGCAAGTTACAAAAGGGCGTGCCTGTGCCTGGAATTCTTCAATTGACGGGATCGTAAATTGTCACTTTTAACTGGTTTTTCCTGCATTTGACTCTATTTATCTTTTGCATGTGACATGCCTCTTAAATTTTAGTGAAGCTGGTTTGGAAGTAGGTGTCCTGGAGTAACGATTTGACCAAACCCCGCCTTGATCTTTTCTGTCGTATATTGGGTGTTAATTAATTTCAGCTTTTTCGTGTAGTTCATTCCAGATTTCTACAGCGTCTTCCAACATTTTTTATAATGACAATGCTGTAGGTAATAAGCGAACATGAAGTTGTGAAACAAATTTCTTGATACGCAAAATCTTTTACCAAATTTCTAATAATCGCATAAATTTTGTCTCTATTTTATTGAGAATTTAACATAGTATTAATAAGTGTTGCCTAATTCGTGATATAGCGGTGATATACTAATTAGGCGACAGAGTGTTCTGCATAGGCATGGTGGCAGGGATAACAGGAATAGGGACATTCGTTTATCGAGCTATAGGGGAAAAGTCATAGGCCTTTTAATAATCGATCCACACCTTAGCTGGACTTGCATGCTCTAATAATCTTTTAAAACAGTTTTGTCAATCAATCTTTGGTGCCACGACTTCCCATTCTACACCGTTTCCGTTCTTCAGGAAACATACAATCGTTAGCTATGTAAGTGTAAAGCTACCAGTTTTGTCAACAATTTCCACATTAGGGGAAGGCAAGTAATAGGTCGAAAGTTGTCGACAGCTTTTTGGTACAAGACAGTCTTTCTATCTGTCATCCAGGACGGAATTTCAGTCACTCCTTCCAAAATATCAGACATTTGGTTGGCAATTGTTTCAAGCAGGTTATTGATTTTCTTTATCCAGCACTCATGCACTCCGTCCTTCATGGTTCCTTTCAGTTTGGCAATTTTGACATTGTTTTTTTAACTTTATCTTCACTGATTACCACCTTGTCTGGTATATATATATATATATATATATATACACCAAGGTTGTGCTTCCATGTTCTTTATCGACTGATTTTGTCATGTAATATAATAAGCTTAGTCAGGAAAATAAAATAAACAAATTTATATATATATAAAAATTTTTTCCCTGACTAAGCTTGATGGCTCAGGTATTCTAACATTTTCAATTTCCGAACACTGTTTATTGAGCCATTCTTCTTTTGCTTTCCTAAAGCTTTCTTTTATGGTTCTGTTTAGAGTTTGGTACGCAAAACTTTTGCGGTCTTTTACTTTCTGTCTATCTTTCATAAATTCTACGATGCTGTCTTTCATCCAAAGTTTTCTTTTTCGTTTCTCTTTCTTTCCGACTAAATTTTTCGCAGGGTTGACGATTGCTTCTTTGAAACTCGTCCAGTCTTCTGCTTCTAAATATATCTATATCTATAAAAATGTTCTTGTTTTATCTTATTTCTTCTGGTGACAATATTTACGAGAAATAATTCATGAAATATATGTGATTTTGTGTTTCTCAAAAGTAGTTTACTGTTGTAGAGTTTAAAATATAAATGTGAATTCAAACAACAGCCAATAAAGGCATGTTGAATTAATCTTTTTATTTATTTAACGATAGTAAAATCACAAAAATGTGTAAGGGTGTCACTATCACGGGCGTCAAATAGAGGAGCATAATTCTCTACTGTAAGTCACTGCGGGTTTGAATTGTTGAAACAACACCAAAACATCGCTTTATTTATATACATGCAAAAAGACGCACAAAATACGATAAAATAATTACTTTGTTCCCCTGAAGATGTCCTTGTTGGCTAATAAAGCAAAAAAAAACAACAACACAAAATAATATGTACATAAAATAACGTAATGGAATTTCTTAGAGACTGTGTTCATGGGTTTGCAAAACTACTTAAACAATAAAAAATGGAAATTTTAAACACTGGAAAAATGTAAACCACTAGGGAGTATGTTTATAAAACAAAACTATTTAAACAATCGAATAATGGAAACTTCTAGGAACTATGTTTATGGATCCGTGGCCAGTTTTCATTACAGCGAATTAAATCATTGGTCAATCTCTATCAAAACGAATCCTGGTGATTGATTCGCACGATCACCAGCGAACCGCAGGAACGTTTACCTCCGTTTGTCCCCCATTTGTCCCCCGTTAGTTTCCTCGTACAAGGCAGAAACTAAACCCAAAACAAATATTTCCCTTCAACATGTGCTAATGGAGAGACAGCTCGGGTTGACTTAGCATTAATATACTTAGTTGAATTGCTTGGTTTTCGGTAAGGGTAGTATTTCCCGGTTTCCAAGTCAAAGGTGGCGTCAAGAAATTCAGTTGTTCTGAGGTTAACATCAATAGTGATTGATAGCCCTTCGTTCTTAAAAACCTGGATTATTTTCTTGCAAAGTTTCGGTCGTTCAAATACAAAAAGGACACAAAACAAATTAGAGAGGACTTAAATGGCTCTTTCTTTCAAAACATGGTTCTCCGCCAAGGCAATTTGAAATGTTTAACAGCACAAAATGGATTTTTTTCAGCGTAAGAAAATAGAAGTATGCAAAAAACGGTTATTACATGTAATAATGAAACCTAGTCGTGACATTGATCAACTTTACCAATGACACCGATATTTGATACAGAGACAAAGCTGAGTCAAGAGTTGTTCACTCACAGCTTATTAGTCGATGTTTGACATTTCAATCCTGGCTGTTGACGTAACTATTCGCTGACGATCACTGAAAAGTTGAACAGCGTTCAGCTACTCAGCAATCCGTGACGATGTGTCACATAGGGTCAAAAAATTATGATATTTTTTATCGGCTGTATCTCTGTGCTTCTTTAACATTTGACATACAAATAATAGAACGCGCAACTTTGCTTAAAATTCAACAAGAACTGAATGACCCAATGCCAAAGTTAGATGACACCGTAACTAGAAAGAGAACTCATTACAGATATGAGAACCAATTTTTCAATTGGCAGGGTTGCCATTATTACTGTTAGTTGTTAGTCGGTTTCTGTATTAGGTTGAATTGCAAGTCTCACTAGCTGACATAAGAAGTATCTAAATTTACAAAAATAAATATCAATATATGTATCAACAAATAAAAAAAAACATGGATAATAATATAAACCTGTATTAATTCACCTGTTGATCCCCAATTGACAAAGTGGAGTTTTTTATAGAAGTCCCTATGCTATTGCTACAACTTGGTGTTACGTTTATTCTGTAAAGAAAAAAAAAGGTTTTACAAGTCTGGGAATTTTCTAGCCTGTTTTACTTTCCATATGATATACATGCAACAAGATAAAACTCAATTAGCGTGTAGTATGGTGCTACCAATATGCATTGGATGCAACGCAAAATTGCAGAAAAAAGAAGCCAATTAATCAAATGTAGAAAATAAAATTGTTAGAAATGAATAGAACATGTAAGGTCAAAAATCTAACTTCAGTTGATTCATTCGATACATGAAAAAATCATTAAAGTAAGAGCTATACTTTGCTTGCAGTCATAATCATCACTATTATCATTATTACAATTTGTATTCAAGAATGATTTTTCGACAGTCTTTTTCTCCATGCAGTTACACTTAAAGCTAGAAAATGTTCTATTCTTGCTCTGCTTAATATGGTAACATGGTCACATAGGTTAAACCTGAAGATGCATTTCATGAAAGCTAAACTGGATTTTGGCCTCGAATTCGGCCCTGCTTCAACAGGTGCATGATTTCTTGGACCAATTTCTTTAAACTGATACCATCATGACCTACCCTATATCTCGTGATTGGGGAATCACACACACACACGCACACACATACACACACACATATCAGCTTTCAGACATACAGATTACTATTATTATGATCATCATTCATACTCAAGAAAAATTCCTCAATACACGTCTTCTCCATTCATCTCCATTCATCTCATTTGGCCATATCTGCTACACCATTTGATTGAATGTAATTTTTTGATGCTCAGGTCAGTTTGGTAATATTATCTCACGAGCCAGTTATTAAAGACGTTGCACTTCACAAAGTCTAAATTGGTTTTTGCCTCGTTCGTCCTGTTTCGTAAAGTGCATGGTTTCTTTGACCAATTTCTTTTAAACTTATTCCAACATGACCTACCTTATACTCTGTCTCGTGATAGTTTTAATTACACTAAACAGAAAAACAAAGCAACGCAAAACATACTCCGAATCCGGTAAAAAAGTTGGTAAATCATCATCTGAGTCCACTGTGGTAGCATCAATGAGGATCTGACTGTCTATTTTATATTTTCTTGCTCCTGAAAGCCAAAAAACAAAAATATTTCAACAGATAGAGTGCGAGAGCTTTTCATATTTACATAGCAGTAAAATGGCTTTTAGTAGTGACCACGTGGTACATTATTAGCTTAATCACACNCTTTTAAACTTATTCCAACATGACCGATCTTATACTCTGTCTCGTGATAGTTTTAATTACACTAAACAGAAAAACAAAGCAACGCAAAACATACCCCCAATCCGGTAAAAAGGAGGGTAAATCATCATCTGAGTCCACAGTGGTAGCATCAATGAGTATCGGACTGTCTATTTTATATTTTCTTGCTCCTGAAAGAAAAAAATAAAATAAAAACATTTTCAAAAATGGAAGTGGGAAAGGCTTTTCAGGTTTTTTAAAAGTAGTATAATTGCTTTAAGCTGTTGCCAAGTGGTACATTATTAGCTCTGGGTTTAAGTCTCGTCAAGATCTTGGAAACATCTAGTGCCCACATATTTGAATGATGAACTGCATGCTTGAACCAAAAACTCAAATGTTTACATTCTATTGAAATGTTAAAAAATCATAAAACATACCCTCGTTGCAACGAAGTTGGCTCCGACCTTGCAAAGGATGAACCCCATAAAACGTAAAACACAAATTTGTACATTAAAGAAGAACTACGTCGTATGGCGGTTAAATCCCTCTACTACACAATTTCTATTCGAAATATTTCAGTAGATGATAGACACGGCCATTTGATATATCTCGATACCTTGAAGAATTAGTCACTATCGTTTGGGATCAGATGTTAAAATCCAATAATAACTTTGATTGTAATGTCCCAACGTATTTATTATTATAAGAAACTGAATATACCTGTACTCATTTCTGCTGTTTATGCAATGGAGCTCTATCTCACACGTCCATAAAAATTGTCAACATGATAAAACTCTCTCTCCAATTAAAAAAATCAGGCAAAACATTCGCCGAATTTACCCTTAATTTCTTTTTCTAAAATATTTGTATCAGGTCTGCCAAATCAATGTCTAGCCTTACTTCACTATTTTTTAGATAAATACGAAAAAGTTTGGCTCAACCAGCAAAGATTATAGCGATATTTGCAATGCCTTAATAGTTATTATGGTTATTTTTTACCTTGTAGGCCAAATTTCATTTATCTAAGAAGTTGAAGTTCAGCAAAGTAATAAAAAGTATTAATGTGATTAGATTTATGTTACTACCGGCTTCATAACTTTTATTCTTTTTTAGTTATTGCCTCCAATCTTTTCCTATCTCCTAAAAATCTTTTCACCTTTGATAGGTGTACTTATTGAGGGAACTACTTCCAGACTACTTTCTCTTTAAAAACAATCAGTTTGGCACAAATAAATAGTTGAAGGAGGGAGGCAATTGCCTGCCAATGTCTCCGGATGTCAGACGGTACACGATGTCTGACTGCTATAACTCTTGTGTCAACAGGGCGACACATTAAAATATGTACATAGGATAGAGGTATGATTGGGGAGATTATCAGAAATATGATAACAAACCACGTCAAGAGATCTTCTGAAGGCCTGCATGATAACAGGGCCGAACATTACTCATAATGTACAGTGACACAGCAAAATGGGTAGACGCTGCAAAAACCTGAAAAGAACTGCAGGAAAAGCTATTGTCACTTAACGTCCAAGATGCGACTGAAAAGATTGAGGCCAGGTATGATAGAACAGTTACCCCTGCATACCTACTTGCAAACCTGCTACACCAAAATTGAAGAAATAAGAGATGTGGGATATACCAGTTAAAAGTAGCCATTTATGAAGGCAAGTGTCTGGTATTGAATGGTATATCTACAAAAACATTATGCGCGCATTAAAGGCATTCGCTGAATCTTGCACTGACAAAAGCAACTGCTTCAAAGTTTCCATTTATTCATTAACTCATTGTATATTAATATACTATTGATATAACATACACTTATCATTATCATCATTATTTATTATTATTGTCATCATCATCTTCATTTACTATTTGAAATTCCAATAAAGGTTGTGATAAGCTACTGTACAGAAAGACCACTTTTAGGTCCGAAGTCACAAAAGCCTTTCCAAAAACTGCCTTTTCTATTGCATTAAAAAAATCAATTGATAAAGGAACGCGCCAGCACAGTCTTGGTATCAGTTCTCGTTTTATTTTATTTATTTATGGGAAATAGTTCAGGAATTAAATAAGATTTTTTCCGTCACTTCGAAATAAAACAAATAATTAAATATGTGAATTCAAACATTCAATACATACTGGCCCGTAGGAAATTTTTGAAAAAAAATCACAAGTCCACATCAGCCAACTGTACCGATGGTGTCAGAAACTATAAGGCTAGGCTAGTAGTTGAAGTTGTGTTTTCCGAGTAGTTGTACAGTAAAGCACAACGGGACCATACAAACCAAGTTTGACATCTACACGGCCGTAAGAAGCAAAGGCAAAAGCACACTTGTGTCCCGTTGAAGCAAGCTTATTGTTGCCGTATGCATTGCTACGGGCAGTCAAATACACCACGGGGAATAAAGCCCTGGGCAAAAGCAAAAGCCCATAGGAATTACGGTCACGTGTATTGCAGTTCTAGGGTAAGATTGGAAAGCAAACATGACGGTCCCTTAAATATTTCCCGTTAATTTTAGGCAAGTAATAGCCACGGGAACATTCAGGGCAAGCCTGTGCATACTGGCCCGTAGGAAAGTTTTGAAAAAAATCATAAGTCCACATCAGTCAACTGTACCGATGGTGTGAGAAACTATACATATAGGCTAATAGTTGAAGTTGTGTTTTCCCAGTAATTGTACTGTAACGCACAACGGGACCATACAAACCAAATTTGACATCTACACGGCCGTAAGAAGCAAGGACAAAAGCACACTTTTGTCCCGTTGAAGCAAGCTTATTCTTGCCGTATGCATTGCTACGGGCAGTCAAATACACCACGGGGAATAAAGCCCTGGGCAAAAGCCAAAGCCCCTAGGAATTGAGCACGGGGATAGAAAGCTAATGCCCATAGAAATTACGGTCAGGGGTATTGCAATTCTAGGGCAAATTTGAAACCAAACATGACCGTCCGTTCAATATTCCCAGTTAATTTTAGGCCAGTTATAGCCACAGGGACATTCAGGGCAAGCCTTTGCATACTCATTAATACTCATTCGACTTTTTCCCATTAACTGATAGCGAAATCATATTAACATATTAGAATGTTATGATTGTGATAAATAAAACCTAGTAACACAAGTTATTGAGATAAAACCAAAATATCTGCTTCATTTATTTTTTTAGACATGAGAAAAGAAAGTAACAACAAACGATTAAAAGAATTACTTTTTTCCCCTGGAGATGTCCTTGTTGGCTGAAAAAAACAAAATAAAAATATATCCCAAACAAAAAATTCGAGGGGTTCCTCAGTATAACAAATTATCAAACTTAAAAATTGTCTTTTATTCATGATCTTCAGTTAAATTTATTGAGAATGATGTAAGTTTTGAATGAAAGCAAAACTACTTGACCAACAGGATAAATGAAGACTTCCGAACTATGTTCATCGGTCTGAAAAATGACTTTAGAAATGAGATAATTATTGTGTACTAAGGTCGACAAGATATTACGAATAGATGTTGCATTATACGCTAGTATTACAGGAATATAGAAAACACTTGAATTTCTAAACTATGTCAATGTAATATGGTAGACGTTTGACATTTAGGAAATCTAATGTTATTCGAGGTGCCGCTTAACAACAACAACAACAACAACAACAACAACAACAAAATGGAGGGCTTTTAAAGATTCAGGTGAAATGGAGAGATGAGATTTTATTTTTAAAATGGTGACGGAAGAAAGAAGTTTAGAGAAAGACCACGAACTACACTCCCAGCCATTTTAGAAGATGACATCATAAATGCTAACAATGTGGATTCCGAGTTATTAAACATTAAAAGTTTCAATTGTATTGATGATGTCTAAAATCTGAAAGAACTGGCACAGGACAGAAAAAAGTGGCAGGATATTGTAGGGCTTATCTGTGAATCTGGGTAAAGCAAGGAGTTGTGGAGTGACCCATGTACAGACTCTTTCGGAATTTTGTAATTCCTAAAGGGCCTGTAAATGTTTCACTCTACCCCGCTCTAAGCTGATAGCTGATAACCCTATATATATATATATATATATATATATATATATATATATATATATATATATATATATATATATATATATTCGACACAGGAAATATGCCAAACCAACACTGACAAACTCCTTCAGCTAATAACAATAATATTTGACACAGGAAATGACTAAAGAAAGTATGCCAACATTTACTTGAGTAAATCAAATATTTATTTATTATTTCAAATTTTCGTCTGTCTACAACAGACTTTATCAAGAAACTGACAAGCAAAAAACGTATACGTGATAAGACTGCAAACAAGTTGCTAAGTGACAATTTATTGCCATGCAACAAAAATTAATTGTTACTGGGGAGCTGTGAAGTGAACAAAAAGAATTCTATTTTCAATGAAAACACACTTCTCAACGGANGGTTACCAACCGTGCAAAAGAAAATGCGACTCCTGCAACAACTTTGTTGATAAAGTCGATTCTTTCCGATGTAATGCAACAGGGAAAGTATTCAAAATTCACAAAGCCATCACTTGCACTACACCTAACATCATTTACATAGCTTACTGCACAAAATGCAAAAAACAAGGAGTTGGTTCAACTGAGAACTGGAAACCAAGACTTTGTAATTACAAGTCGCATATCAAACGACGTGTTTATTCATGTTCAATAGTAAGACATTTTATTGACGATTGTCCAGGTGATGATGATAATCCATTTAAATATTTACGTTTTGTGTTAGTTGACTACGTTGAAAACGTAAGTGTTGAAGAACGTGAAAGCATTATGCTTGAAAAAGAAAAGTTTTGGATTGGCTCCATTTGCACTATCCACAAGGGACTTAACGGTTTTCATGATTGGAGACGTACTAAACGGGTACAGAAATTTAAAATCGGAGACTGGTAGTTTTTAAAACATTTTTCTCTCTTTCTGTCACTGTCACGTCATTTTTTATCTCACGTGCCTTGTGTCCGTCGAGAAGTGTGTTTTCATTGAAAATAGAATTCTTTTTGTTCACTTCACAGCTCCCCAGTAACAATTAATTTTTGTTGCATGGCAATAAATTGTCACTTAGCAACTTGTTTGCAGTCTTATCACGTATACGTTTTTTGCTTGTCAGTCTCTTGATAAAGTCTGTTGTAGACAGACGAAAATTTGAAATAATAAATAAATATTTGATTTACTCAAGTAAATGTTGGCATACTTTCTTTAGTCATTTCCTGTGTCAAATATATATATATATATATATATATATATATATATATATATATATATATATATATATATAGAGAGAGAGAGAGAGAGAGAGAGAGGGAGAGGTGAAAGAGAAGAATAGTTCAATTAGTGTAAAACGAGACATTTCTAAACTGCATGAAAATAACCTTTATTATTAGCAAGACAAGTCTGGACTAAAAGCAAGACTAAAAGCAAGACTAAACTTATGCACATTTCCCTCCTTTCACTCGTAAATTTTCTTTCTTTAAAAAAACTGCAGTACATTATACAAAGCAGACTCTGCCCCCGTTACACTCGGTAATTGTGATATTATTTATCGGTTGTATCTTTGTGTTTCTTTTACATTTGACATAAAGCAACAGAACGGGCAACGTTGCTCAAAATTCAACAAGAACTGAATGACCCAATGCCAAAGTTAGATGACACCGTAACTAGAAAGAGAACTCATTACAGATATGAGAACCAATTTTTCAATTGGCAGGGTTGCCATTATTACTGTTAGTTGTTAGTCGGTTTCTGTATTAGGTTGAATTGCAAGTCTCACTAGCTGACATAAGAAGTATCTA
>RDPX01000238.1:102814-113650 GCA_003991215.1 Morbakka virulenta | reverse complement strand
GTGGATTTTGACTAGTGGGAGAGGTAGACCTAGTAGCAGACTTTTCGAAATCCTCAGCCTGGTCACTCACTGAGGCACGCGCCCCTTGTTGATCCGCGCGACGGGCGATGCGGCATGATTTATTTTTGCTTCTAGTTTTCATTTGATAAAAGAGCTGGATATTCCGCGCCAGTTGCAACCTGGTATTCCTAGCCCACGTGGATAAAGGGACAGACTTAACTCCGCCGGACGTCAACCCGGTATTTCAAGGTCTCAGAGTAGGCTAACAGGTGCTACACCTTGCCCAAGGGTGACCTGGAGGTAGTTGTGGCAAAGGGTAACCTCATTCGCCCACGTCGAAACTCCACAACCGGATGTAGTTTATCGTCATACCCAGGACGTTTATTATTATTATTGTTTTTGTTTTTTTTCTGTATGAGAAACAAAGTATGGACCAATCCAGAATTATTAATCTGGTAACCAGCTGATACATCATCTCTTAGTGATATTACCAAATGGAGAGTATCACTATACAGGATGTACTACAATTAGGCTTCACTGTGCTATTTCCAGTCTTTTGGTTTCCAGACCTCTATAACCAGTGACAGTTCTGTTGTGTTGCAACTTTTATTGAGTGGATCAATTCATTGTAAATTTTCTGGATCTTTAATTTACAAATAACATCATGTTATTATTATTATTATTATTATTATTATTATTGTTATTATTATCTCATTTTTACAATGTGTGTCTGGCTGTTGTTATCACCGCATTTTTATGCTGATAAACGAATCATAACAAATGATCATGGGCTAACAGCATTTCCTTTTTTCCCTCAAAACTCCATTACTTTCCGCAAAATTCTCGCAGTTCCTAATAACGCAGTCTTAAGCACTCCCAAGTTACAGTAAATCTCAAGCTTTCCAACCCACTTCTCAAATTCTTTTGTCACACATCCTAGAGCTCCTATCACAATTGGTACCACTTCTACTTTCTTCAATTTCCACAGTCTTTTTATCTCTCTTTTCAGATCTTGATACTTTTCTACCTTCTCCATTTCTTTCTCCTCAACATTCACGTCCATGAGGACTGCTATGTCAATGATAATTGCCTTATGTTCCTTCTTGTATACAGAGGTGAAATATGGTTTCCTTGCCTTGATCACATTATCACATTGGATATTTACATCCCATAGCAACTTCACATGATCATTCTCCACAACTCCTTCTGGGGCATGTTCGTATCAAGTATGTTGCTAAGATGTCACCTTGCACAGCTAGATCCAAGAATTTGTACCCCACTGGAGAGGCACAGCTTTCAGATCTTTTGGCATAATAGTCTGTACTAAGCTTTGTGGGATACTGTAAACAGCTAAGATTTTGATCATTTTTTGTGGTTTATAGATCTACATGCCTTGCCTAAGTCAATAAAAACCACGACTGATTGATGTTTGGTTCTTATATCTCCTTCTATAATCCTTGTGCCACAAGTGCTCACCTTAGGGTGAGCACTTGTGTATTGGTTGATCTTCCAGGTCTAAAGCCATTGTGGTTGTAAGATTTCAAGCTGTATGTAGCAATTAAGAAGACAAGACAGTTAAGCAGTATTTTCTTTGTAATTGGAGATGTTTTTGCCCCTCCAAATCTTGGTAGGAGCTACTGTGACATTTTTTGCTATATTGATTCTGCACTTGATGTTGATCATATTGTCATAGCTGTTAGTGAAGAGGGCACCAAGGTAGGTAATTTTTTCACATTCTTGACTGACGGATCATTGATCAAGAGGTATTATCATACTTCCTCACCATTTGTATCCCATCTTAATTTTCATCACTTTTACCTTCTTTGCATTTAAATAGAGCCCAGCATTTTCATTTTCAGTGGTCACCCCATGAACAAGGTCTTGGAGTTCATTCAGGAAGCTGGGTATGAGAACCGCATCATCTGCATATCTCAGATTTGATACTTTCCTTCCTCCAATAGTGACATTACCATCCAAACCTTTGAGGGCATTCATCGTGATATTTCCAGAGAAGAGATTGAAAACGTGGGGTGAAGGGGTGCAGCTTTAACCCTGGCAGGTCTGATGCATGCTTACTTACTACTTATTTGTTATTAATCTATAGCAAAGCTTAGTATGTGAAGGAGAGGTATCACGCTTTTTTCCCTGAGACTAATATCTTAAAAACTTTCAGATTTATACAATAATCTCCATTTAATTCTATTTCACATTTTGAAATTAAGTACACACACACACACACACACACATATATATATATATATATATATATATATATATATATATATATATACTCAATCTGCAGACAGTACTGTTTCGCCTTTTGTGGGCTCATCAGTGCAGCACAGAGCTTCTGAGAAATAACTCTCTGGCCATGTTGCCCGAGCAAACACAGCTTAAAGAGTTATTGTGGGATCCTGTATATATATATATGGTGCTTTCGATTCGGTTAACCGTATTATTTTTGATGAGCCGCCTACTTTCTTTGTTTATAAAAAGCAAGTACAGTATTTGTAGCATTATTGCCTGATGATCGAAATATCGTGAAACTATTAGTTGCAATCACAGTTCTTATTTTTCGTGTTTTATCTTATATATATATACGTACATCGGCAACCCCTCAGGAAGGTTTGGGGGGCTGAAGCTCCTTACCCTGGAGAAATTTAGGCCTGCCGCCCGTGAAACTAGAAGTGTGGCTGGTTTTTTATCAGTACTGCTGATAGTTTTTGTTTGTTTGACGAATGTGTAACAGTGGCATTTATTGAAATAATAACAAGAACAGTTTGGAAGCTATCATGAAATTGAGGCCTGAACCAACTAAAGGTAAATCTAACAAAAAAGGTTTGAAAAACCAGTTAAGAATGATACACGTTGCTTCACTGACAGCTATGGGTACAATTGTAACAAGATTTAATAATGATCAAGAAAATTTAGGTGTACGAGGAGAAGAAGCTTCTGCAGAGGAGGAAGGTTAAGTAAAGGGAGTCATATAGACGAGAAAGCTCGAACAGAATTATGAAAAAAAATACCCGTAGTTATACCATAGTTATCCTATAGTAATGAGAAAGAACGTATATTGTGTCATGTTTGTACAAGCCCCATGGATAGAGCTATGGCAAAGCCAACCACTGCAAGGTAGATCGATTCTTACCGATATTTTTGTTGATAATGGTTTCGCAAATTGGAAGAAAGCAGTTCCTATTTTTTAGGTCCATGGAAGTCAGTTTTTCTCGGTGCCCTAGTATCTAGGGTTCTTTATTGCTGGTAAAAAGGCAATTTCAAGTATAGCAATAGCAGGAAAATTGAAGATAGAGATAGCTGAACAAGTCTTCATAATTATTAGGCACTTGGAGCAGCAAGGTTAAGCATTAAGATGCAACATCAAGGAAAATGCCAAGCTGTATCTGTGGTCTTCTGTCTTTAAATTTCTTTACCGCACTATGGAGTTTGACGCTGTTTAATCTCTCAAGTTCTTCTAATTCATCACACAAACGACTATAATAACCCTCCTTTGCTCGACGGCATTCCTTCTGGATGTTATTACACAATACTCTATATTCTTGCTGGCTTGTTTGACCTTTCACCTTTCTCCTGTGCTCCATCATTTCAAGTATACCGGGTGTCATCCATTGTTGTTTCATCTCTGGGGTTTTCTTTCCACGGATGTTATCTGCAACCCCTTCTACGCATTTCTTGATTTCTTGCCATAGCTGGTTTGAGGTCAACATAGTTTTCTTGTCATCTAGAGTTTTCATTTTCTTCTCGGTTTCCTCCATGAATTTGTGGCTATCAGTAGACAGCTTGTCTAAATTCCATTTCTTAGCTCTTTGTTTCTTCATCACCTTTTTCAACTTAGTATTTGTTGTTATGATGACTGGTTGGTGATCCGAGGCACAGTCAACATCATGTCTCACTTTTGCATTTAAGGTAAGACCAGACAGGGAGTAAATTTCCGGGGACTTGGCCTCAATTCGACCCCGTATACACTCATACGCCAGTTTAAAGCCAGAAAGTTGGTCTTTAGAAGAAGAAAGTAGTAGTCAGTGGGATTAGTGACTTTGTTTAACCTTTAGGGTTTTCAATAATTACTTGGCTCAGTGAGTCGCACTGAGTTCAAGAAGGCATTTTGTGGATATAGGCATGGCCTACAATAGGAATTTTCTTTGCAATTTTCATGCCAAACGTAGAAAAGACACGGAATGAAAATTACGACTTAATATCAGTTTTTAAATGGGTAAATAATAGAAAATAGGCTCAAGGTTAAACCAGGGTAATTTTTAAAATTTTTTTTAACGTATTGAACAAGAGCAATGAATCTCATTAATGATTAGTTGTAAAATAAATAAAAGTATTGGCAAAATTTGACATAGAACCTTCCTATTTTTACTCTATCCATTCATAAACATGACTTTCGTCTTGGATTTTGGTTCTCCCAAGTGAAGGGAATGGAAGGTTTTTATTTTAGATCTTGAGATATATTACAAGCTATACAGAATGTTTTATTTTATTAGCAAAAAAAATTTGAAAACTCCGAAGACTGCTTAGTGGTTTTTGAACGTAATTAATGTTGTTTACTTGATGGAGCTATGAACCAAACCTTCCATTCAACCAGCAGGCTGTTTATCGATTTGTAATTTTCAGCAATTTTCAATATTGTGAGATTAAGCGAGGTGAAACCTAAGAAAATGAAAGAAATAGATGTCATACTTTACAAGAAGTTACTTTTGATCCGCTTTATCTCGCCCATTCTGCATCATAATCTTTAAATCACGGAAGCGTTTCTGCTCAAGACTTCCATGTTGTGTACTACACAGGACTGGAAGAGCTTAAATGACTTGAAACCATTCGAGTCACTTAATCAGATGCCCAAAAAGCTATTCGTGAAGTCCAAACAATTTTGATTTATTTTATTTTAACTGCAAACGTTGGGAATCCACTGTGTTTATGTAGAGTCATACCAAAGCGAGGGTCTTTGTTTAGACGGAGTAAAATTTTTAGGTAGTATATAAAAGTACTTTTTGCAAGCCCCCTTATGTCATCTGTAGCCCTGGTACAGTTTATTCAATTTATACTGTAATATAATGTAAATTACTTGTGAATATATATATATATATATATATATATATATATATATATATATATATATATATATTTGTTTGCTGTTGTTTCTTTTTTATTAGTATTTGGGGTGCCATTCGATTCAAAAATCCCTTGCCGTGGGATTATGACTTTGATTTTGGAGTCATAAAAACAGAGTTGGATGCAGTGCCTGTGAAAACATTAAAAAAAGCCTTTGAAAGAGAAGGTATTAAGTGTTATTACCGTCCATATGCCGGCGTTTACCGTGTGGAAAGGGGAAAGGCAGGTGGAGATATTCTAGTATTTGAAGACTGGGCGAAAAATGGCATCATGCAAAGAATAGGATATGAAGCTTATATATTTTTTATACATTATCGTAAATTTCACCGTTTTCCGGCAAGACTCGTTACTGGAACACTCCCAGACGCAGAATTTGCAGGCGTGAATATATCTATACCAAAAGGAGGAAATGAAATCCTTAAACATTTATATCCAACGAACTGGTGGATGGAGGTGAAGCCAGTTGGCTGTAAGTAGCAGTGCCATTTGAACCTCCTTTATTTGATAAGGACTAGGCCCTTTTAAGGGACACCCATTATCTTTGTAAGTCGCATTAAAACTGTATGTTTGCAAGTTAGGTCGTTTTTTAGTCGTAACGGATGCCCGCAACGGATTAAAAGGCCTTCTCGTTTTTCATTAGCCAAATCTTTGTTTTACGCGATACGTGACAGTTCATTTGACAACATGCTTTAGGATAAGTCGGTCATTTTCATTTTTTATGAGAATGGCATTTTTACAAAGTTTCCCAATATTAGAATTGTTAAGGTACTAATTGGGGGTTTGGGGAGGGGAGAGTGGCGTGAGAGTAAGCTTTGTAAACCAGCGAATGTATAGAAGGTATCCAGATTTTTATTTCCAATTCCATTAGCTACCTGCTAAACAGTTATTGTCATTCATTGAGAAAACAGACAAGCCATGATATACAAGAGCATATACAAGAGCGTTGTCTATCTTCATAATGAGACATCCCAGAGCTCTAGCGAATATTACTTGGCAGATTCAGGGGCACAGGTTGCCAAGAATGATTTTTAGGGTCGCCTTGGGAGCATTGCAGCATTTTTCGATAGAGGTGGCCTCAATCCCATGTTTTGATGTGTTTTGTTGGTAAATAACAAGGCGAGAGTGCACCATCGCCACCTACTAAGATTGTAGTCCAAACTGCATATCATTTGATTCATTTTCTAGAGTTAACAGAAGCAGATTGCGATTTTGGAACTTTGAGCACAATGACTCTGAGTTTAACGCTATAATAACATTCATAAGGGTACAAGTAAATTAAATATGAGTTAAAACTAAGCCCCACGAGGAAACCAGTAGCTGGACGTAGTTGTCAGAGGCTGTTGGAGATGCCCAGCATTCTGAACAGCAAAAGCTTATCTCTAATAACGTGAACCTTAAAAAAATAAATCGTTTAACTCCCGTTTTTTTAAGGAAATAAGATTTAAATACCCCAATTGGTGACTGATATTTTCCGACCCCAACGTTTCAGTTTGGACTTAGAATAAAAAAGAGAAAACTTTGTGTTGTAGTACCTTGTAACCTTCTATTTAATCCAACTGCAATTAGAAAACACGTATCAGTAATGAAAAATTTGTGACAAGCTTACCAACCGTAAAACGGAGAAAAATTGCAAATAATTACGACAAAGAGTTTTCAAGTACACTGACTTAAACTGTGAGTCATCGGGTATATCAAGATGAGAAATATGGTAAAATATTTAGTTCCTGCGGTTTTTTAAATAGCGGAATTCTCGTCATGGGAAGCTAACGAACTGTATTCTTGACACATGTACCTGCGCGAATATAAAGACAAAAACAATTTTTAGCTTGAAGAAAGTACTACATGGAGATTGAGCTTTTTGGAAACGCCCTTAACATATTTCAAACTAATTAATCGTATCTTTACTCGTCATTTTCAGACGACACTTTAAATAGAAGTCTGAATAGTTTCAAAGAATGAAATATGTTGATGTTTCCAACATGTTCAGATGCCTCGCACAAAACTTTGTAGAACCAGCCTGTATGCCTGAAAAGTTTCATTCAACAAACTTAGCATCGGTAAACCTTAAAAAATATGTAGTATATATAGGGGTGTGTGTGTATGTGTGTATTATGAATATTTCAAAGAAATATGTACATTTAAACTTTAGAAAACTGCTATCAACAGGTGTCCTTTTAGGTCCAATAAATAGAAATATACAATTTAGTCAAGCCTATCAAATTTAATGCAATTAAAAAATGTACTTTGAAATGAGCTTATTTTGTTCTCAAAATCATCTGCGTTTTCACTGACTTTTTAGGGAGTGGGTTGTATAATCTCGCACACATAAGGAAAAATCCATTCCACTGTTTCACACCAATATCCATGGTCGAGCATGTCGAATGCTTTAGGTAATTCCTGGTAAATAGTGCCTGAAGCTGTTTACCAGGACTTACCAAAAGGGTTGGACATGCTTGGACTATCACCTGATCTTAGAATAGCTCTAAAAAAGGCTGTTCCAAGTTCAGTGAAACACTTGCTTCGGTATCCAAATTGCTTTTCAGAGAATAATTTGTTTCGTTTAAGGTAGTCCACTGATGGTGAACAGCTCTTGCAAGAATTTTAGAGATTACGGGTGAAATTAATATTGGTCTGTAGTTGTTGGCATCTGTGTTAGAACCACTTGTGTAATGTTCCAATAAGTTGGAACTTGTCCAGTCCTGAGAGATTAGTTTTACTAATGTATGAGATCGGTTTGGCAATTTCAGCTGCAACGTCTTTGAACATTTGCGGCGGGAGACCGTCAACGTCGGTCTATTTTTTCCGTTTCATTTGCTTTAATTGCTGTTCAAAAACAGCTTTGGAGACACGCCAAAACTGAAAGGTGGTGTTAGTTCTAATATTTATAGTTTCTTTGGTTTCCAGACAAACTTGCCATGTGGGAAAGTTTTGTATTTTAAAATCTCGAGAAAAAATTGCAAAAAATGTTGGCCATATCCTTGTTAATTTCGGTTGGAATGGTATCTTTTGGATTATTTTCTTTTTCAAGTGAGAGTGTTTGATGCTATATATTCCATGTTTATCAACACTTTGTATGTCTTTCGCACTTAACGACTAGCAAAATTTTCGCAAATGTTTGTTAGGTCGATGCATTTTTTAAGTTCCGGAGTAAGCCACAAACAGAGGTCATCTCTTTTTTCACTGTTGCTTATCATTAGGGCATGTTTGTTCCAGAGAATTGTTAAGATATTTCTGAGAAAATGCCAAGCATTATTTACGCTCATGATTTGGTATAATGGCTCCACTTTTTCCCATGACAGGTTACGTTTCAACTCCTCTGGATTGTACTTTGAATAGTTGAGACAAACTGCAAATGACCCCATTTGCAGTTGGATAATTGCTGAAAAAGCATGGAACTTTCAGTTACTGCTAAATTTTGACTATTTCTCTTGTTAAAAATCCAAATCACAAGCGGTCCAAAAACACTGAGCACTCTATATGGTGAATTTTACAGTTATTCATATTTATATCAAGGACTGTCTGTTTTAGCAACACAGACATCCACATCTTTTAGTAGAGGCAATGTTGCTTCCGAGATAAGTGAACTCGCATTTAAAAGTGCTGTAAGATCGAGAGTTCGAATTTTATCGTTGGTATTGTGTGCTATATTCTCAATTTTTTTTTTGCATTTACTTGCAGTCCAATATTGGCTTCGCGTTATTCGAGAATATGCAGTTATTTCTAATCATCTGCTGTGTTATCATACCAATAACAACTGCAAAATTGGAATCTGTTACGTAGATTGCATGTTATCAGCTACCCCTGGACTTTTCCAGAGTACAACGCCATGTAAATCTGCAGCGTTGTACGTAGTCAAGGCAAAGTGTGACAAGGACTGATCTTACAATACTCCAGCACAGATATCAAAGATACCTGTCACTATATGGTGATCTCACCACTCCGTGAGTGTTTTTGTAAAGCACCATAACAGCTTGCACCGTTCTGTCTGGTATGCCTTGCACCTTGAGAATGGTGGCTATGGTTTCTGTGTACCCAGTCAAATGATTTTGAGAAGTCGACAAAGAGTATTGCAGCGTTAAGATTTTTATCCCCAACACCTTCAAGTATACCCCAACAGTGATTGTAAGACAACTGGTGGGGCGATGCTTTCTAAATACTTTTAGGCTTTTACGGGGCTACGTTTCAATTTCAGGTAGGATAGGTACACACGCATTGCACCGAATGATATCTGCTGCACTGGGCGCGGGCATCTGCAGTTGCAAGTACCCAAAAAATAAGTAAGGAGGCTTCCCTTCAGACTTAAATCTCTCATGCTGTAAATAGAATTGAAATATTTAAACAGTACATCGTTAAAATTGCCAGTTTTCACGATCCGTGGGTATGTCATCCAGCCCTCCCTCCCCGATTTTTAATTTTCTTCAAGACTTTCTTTCAATCGTATCGTTTGTGAATCAACGGGTCTTTATATTATGTTCTTCGTACCTTTTCTGTTTTTGGAAATGATCTTTCCTTTTAGCAACTCTCTCTTCGTCACTTGATGTCTCGCGCTTTGCCATGGTGAAGTTTTACACCCAGAAATGTCGTTTGCTAAAAAATGACAGCTGACGTGGCTGACGTTCAGATTTAATTAATCTGCTCTTGAATATACTTTTGCTGTTCCTCTAGATACACTGAATCAAGTACGAGGTGTAAAAGCTTACTTAATCTCATGGATTTCCAAGTTGGATGTCGCTTGTTTTGCTCAGAAATCCATTTTTAGTTTTCCATTTTTGGCATCACAGCGTTAACTCCCCCAAGGTGCTTTCCATTTAGTTTTAAGACGAAGTGAAATACATTTTACGTTTTGATACATGGTATCAAGACGAGTCTTTTTGCAATTCTTGAGGGGCATTAAAGCGCTTTTGCATTTCAATTGTAAAGCCATTTGTCACCTCGAATATCATGAGTTCACGAAAACCATATAAACCCATATGGTGGTCAAGACGTCGTTTAAACCTTGTTTGCACCGAGTTTAGAGTGATATTAGAGGTAATAATTCTATGATCAGTTAACATTTTTTTTAAAGGAGTTATACATTTTTAAGTTGGCAACTGTTTGTCCACTTTTTGTTCGTGAATACGTAGTCCAGTTGTTCTTTTTTTATTGAGATGGGCACTGGTTCACTCCTTTCCAGGTTTCTTTTTAATGCCAGTGTTAAAGCATCATAGCTTACTCTGTAGAAAAAATAACCTTCATTCCGGATGGTTGATTCACGAATTCACGTATTCACGAATAAATGCACATCTTAATCAGAAGATGTGCATTTATGCCTTCACAATGCCAACAAACCGCCATGCAAGTTGAAATCTTCTTCATCACTGAGGTTTATGAAGCTGTAGCAATGTAGAAAAGGTACTGCCACTGAATGTAGCACATCTTAATGAGAAGATGGTCCCAATATGCGATACTTTGGTATACGGCGCGACGGTTGATGCGGTATTGCTTCGAGGTAAATTCTTTCGAAGTCTCGAGGTAATCATTTGTATTACCACGTCTACAAAATGATCGCAGTAGTATGTTAACTGGCCCAGATGATACCATTCGTCGATCCAATGGATAACTCCGCCCTGCAACAGTCTACCGTTGACTTATTTAATGTTTTTCCGCAAAAGTGTGTGTGTGTGTGTGTGTGTGTGTGTGTGTGTGTGTGTGTGTGTGTGT
>RDPX01000238.1:61474-101607 GCA_003991215.1 Morbakka virulenta | reverse complement strand
TTAGGATAAGTCGGTCATTTTCATTTTTTATGAGAATGGCATTTTTACAAAGTTTCCCAATATTAGAATTGTTAAGGTACTAATTGGGGGTTTGGGGAGGGGAGAGTGGCGTGAGAGTAAGCTTTGTAAACCAGCGAATGTATAGAAGGTATCCAGATTTTTATTTCCAATTCCATTAGCTACCTGCTAAACAGTTATTGTCATTCATTGAGAAAACAGACAAGCCATGATATACAAGAGCATATACAAGAGCGTTGTCTATCTTCATAATGAGACATCCCAGAGCTCTAGCGAATATTACTTGGCAGATTCAGGGGCACAGGTTGCCAAGAATGATTTTTAGGGTCGCCTTGGGAGCATTGCAGCATTTTTCGATAGAGGTGGCCTCAATCCCATGTTTTGATGTGTTTTGTTGGTAAATAACAAGGCGAGAGTGCACCATCGCCACCTACTAAGATTGTAGTCCAAACTGCATATCATTTGATTCATTTTCTAGAGTTAACAGAAGCAGATTGCGATTTTGGAACTTTGAGCACAATGACTCTGAGTTTAACGCTATAATAACATTCATAAGGGTACAAGTAAATTAAATATGAGTTAAAACTAAGCCCCACGAGGAAACCAGTAGCTGGACGTAGTTGTCAGAGGCTGTTGGAGATGCCCAGCATTCTGAACAGCAAAAGCTTATCTCTAATAACGTGAACCTTAAAAAAATAAATCGTTTAACTCCCGTTTTTTTAAGGAAATAAGATTTAAATACCCCAATTGGTGACTGATATTTTCCGACCCCAACGTTTCAGTTTGGACTTAGAATAAAAAAGAGAAAACTTTGTGTTGTAGTACCTTGTAACCTTCTATTTAATCCAACTGCAATTAGAAAACACGTATCAGTAATGAAAAATTTGTGACAAGCTTACCAACCGTAAAACGGAGAAAAATTGCAAATAATTACGACAAAGAGTTTTCAAGTACACTGACTTAAACTGTGAGTCATCGGGTATATCAAGATGAGAAATATGGTAAAATATTTAGTTCCTGCGGTTTTTTAAATAGCGGAATTCTCGTCATGGGAAGCTAACGAACTGTATTCTTGACACATGTACCTGCGCGAATATAAAGACAAAAACAATTTTTAGCTTGAAGAAAGTACTACATGGAGATTGAGCTTTTTGGAAACGCCCTTAACATATTTCAAACTAATTAATCGTATCTTTACTCGTCATTTTCAGACGACACTTTAAATAGAAGTCTGAATAGTTTCAAAGAATGAAATATGTTGATGTTTCCAACATGTTCAGATGCCTCGCACAAAACTTTGTAGAACCAGCCTGTATGCCTGAAAAGTTTCATTCAACAAACTTAGCATCGGTAAACCTTAAAAAATATGTAGTATATATAGGGGTGTGTGTGTATGTGTGTATTATGAATATTTCAAAGAAATATGTACATTTAAACTTTAGAAAACTGCTATCAACAGGTGTCCTTTTAGGTCCAATAAATAGAAATATACAATTTAGTCAAGCCTATCAAATTTAATGCAATTAAAAAATGTACTTTGAAATGAGCTTATTTTGTTCTCAAAATCATCTGCGTTTTCACTGACTTTTTAGGGAGTGGGTTGTATAATCTCGCACACATAAGGAAAAATCCATTCCACTGTTTCACACCAATATCCATGGTCGAGCATGTCGAATGCTTTAGGTAATTCCTGGTAAATAGTGCCTGAAGCTGTTTACCAGGACTTACCAAAAGGGTTGGACATGCTTGGACTATCACCTGATCTTAGAATAGCTCTAAAAAAGGCTGTTCCAAGTTCAGTGAAACACTTGCTTCGGTATCCAAATTGCTTTTCAGAGAATAATTTGTTTCGTTTAAGGTAGTCCACTGATGGTGAACAGCTCTTGCAAGAATTTTAGAGATTACGGGTGAAATTAATATTGGTCTGTAGTTGTTGGCATCTGTGTTAGAACCACTTGTGTAATGTTCCAATAAGTTGGAACTTGTCCAGTCCTGAGAGATTAGTTTTACTAATGTATGAGATCGGTTTGGCAATTTCAGCTGCAACGTCTTTGAACATTTGCGGCGGGAGACCGTCAACGTCGGTCTATTTTTTCCGTTTCATTTGCTTTAATTGCTGTTCAAAAACAGCTTTGGAGACACGCCAAAACTGAAAGGTGGTGTTAGTTCTAATATTTATAGTTTCTTTGGTTTCCAGACAAACTTGCCATGTGGGAAAGTTTTGTATTTTAAAATCTCGAGAAAAAATTGCAAAAAATGTTGGCCATATCCTTGTTAATTTCGGTTGGAATGGTATCTTTTGGATTATTTTCTTTTTCAAGTGAGAGTGTTTGATGCTATATATTCCATGTTTATCAACACTTTGTATGTCTTTCGCACTTAACGACTAGCAAAATTTTCGCAAATGTTTGTTAGGTCGATGCATTTTTTAAGTTCCGGAGTAAGCCACAAACAGAGGTCATCTCTTTTTTCACTGTTGCTTATCATTAGGGCATGTTTGTTCCAGAGAATTGTTAAGATATTTCTGAGAAAATGCCAAGCATTATTTACGCTCATGATTTGGTATAATGGCTCCACTTTTTCCCATGACAGGTTACGTTTCAACTCCTCTGGATTGTACTTTGAATAGTTGAGACAAACTGCAAATGACCCCATTTGCAGTTGGATAATTGCTGAAAAAGCATGGAACTTTCAGTTACTGCTAAATTTTGACTATTTCTCTTGTTAAAAATCCAAATCACAAGCGGTCCAAAAACACTGAGCACTCTATATGGTGAATTTTACAGTTATTCATATTTATATCAAGGACTGTCTGTTTTAGCAACACAGACATCCACATCTTTTAGTAGAGGCAATGTTGCTTCCGAGATAAGTGAACTCGCATTTAAAAGTGCTGTAAGATCGAGAGTTCGAATTTTATCGTTGGTATTGTGTGCTATATTCTCAATTTTTTTTTTGCATTTACTTGCAGTCCAATATTGGCTTCGCGTTATTCGAGAATATGCAGTTATTTCTAATCATCTGCTGTGTTATCATACCAATAACAACTGCAAAATTGGAATCTGTTACGTAGATTGCATGTTATCAGCTACCCCTGGACTTTTCCAGAGTACAACGCCATGTAAATCTGCAGCGTTGTACGTAGTCAAGGCAAAGTGTGACAAGGACTGATCTTACAATACTCCAGCACAGATATCAAAGATACCTGTCACTATATGGTGATCTCACCACTCCGTGAGTGTTTTTGTAAAGCACCATAACAGCTTGCACCGTTCTGTCTGGTATGCCTTGCACCTTGAGAATGGTGGCTATGGTTTCTGTGTACCCAGTCAAATGATTTTGAGAAGTCGACAAAGAGTATTGCAGCGTTAAGATTTTTATCCCCAACACCTTCAAGTATACCCCAACAGTGATTGTAAGACAACTGGTGGGGCGATGCTTTCTAAATACTTTTAGGCTTTTACGGGGCTACGTTTCAATTTCAGGTAGGATAGGTACACACGCATTGCACCGAATGATATCTGCTGCACTGGGCGCGGGCATCTGCAGTTGCAAGTACCCAAAAAATAAGTAAGGAGGCTTCCCTTCAGACTTAAATCTCTCATGCTGTAAATAGAATTGAAATATTTAAACAGTACATCGTTAAAATTGCCAGTTTTCACGATCCGTGGGTATGTCATCCAGCCCTCCCTCCCCGATTTTTAATTTTCTTCAAGACTTTCTTTCAATCGTATCGTTTGTGAATCAACGGGTCTTTATATTATGTTCTTCGTACCTTTTCTGTTTTTGGAAATGATCTTTCCTTTTAGCAACTCTCTCTTCGTCACTTGATGTCTCGCGCTTTGCCATGGTGAAGTTTTACACCCAGAAATGTCGTTTGCTAAAAAATGACAGCTGACGTGGCTGACGTTCAGATTTAATTAATCTGCTCTTGAATATACTTTTGCTGTTCCTCTAGATACACTGAATCAAGTACGAGGTGTAAAAGCTTACTTAATCTCATGGATTTCCAAGTTGGATGTCGCTTGTTTTGCTCAGAAATCCATTTTTAGTTTTCCATTTTTGGCATCACAGCGTTAACTCCCCCAAGGTGCTTTCCATTTAGTTTTAAGACGAAGTGAAATACATTTTATGTTTTGATACATGGTATCAAGACGAGTCTTTTTGCAATTCTTGAGGGGCATTAAAGCGCTTTTGCATTTCAATTGTAAAGCCATTTGTCACCTCGAATATCATGAGTTCACGAAAACCATATAAACCCATATGGTGGTCAAGACGTCGTTTAAACCTTGTTTGCACCGAGTTTAGAGTGATATTAGAGGTAATAATTCTATGATCAGTTAACATTTTTTTTAAAGGAGTTATACATTTTTAAGTTGGCAACTGTTTGTCCACTTTTTGTTCGTGAATACGTAGTCCAGTTGTTCTTTTTTTATTGAGATGGGCACTGGTTCACTCCTTTCCAGGTTTCTTTTTAATGCCAGTGTTAAAGCATCATAGCTTACTCTGTAGAAAAAATAACCTTCATTCCGGATGGTTGATTCACGAATTCACGTATTCACGAATAAATGCACATCTTAATCAGAAGATGTGCATTTATGCCTTCACAATGCCAACAAACCGCCATGCAAGTTGAAATCTTCTTCATCACTGAGGTTTATGAAGCTGTAGCAATGTAGAAAAGGTACTGCCACTGAATGTAGCACATCTTAATGAGAAGATGGTCCCAATATGCGATACTTTGGTATACGGCGCGACGGTTGATGCGGTATTGCTTCGAGGTAAATTCTTTCGAAGTCTCGAGGTAATCATTTGTATTACCACGTCTACAAAATGATCGCAGTAGTATGTTAACTGGCCCAGATGATACCATTCGTCAAATATGATCAAATCCTCAAATCTTCAGTCAAACATGATACGCTACGATACGATAGAAACGCCAAGAAAAAAAAACTCGTCACTAAAATGAAGCCTCATAATGAGATTTATAATTATGGTGTAATATTTGAAAGAGAGCTATTCTGTGGCGTTAACAAGAAAAGAGCACTGTAGATTTTCAAGCTTCATCCTGTTTGAAAGAAAGTACAAATAGCTCGCATAATGTCTGTGTCACTGTGAACGTGGAAAAACGTTATCTTAAATAAAGGAATCCAAATTTGTTGCTCCTTGACGATTACTGGAGATATAAAAATATTTTACATTTCCATTTGAACATTTGAGAAAAAATATTTCAAAAAACGAATTGTTTATAGTTGCATATGAACTTCTCATTCAGCAGTTTGTGGTCGGGAAAAAAACTCAAACATGGTCCATTTGAAGAAATTAATCATTTATACAAATGACTTTCTGAGAAATCCCTAATTTTTAATCATAAAAATATCACTCGATTTAATATATGGTTTCCCATTATTGACTTGTGTTATTTGGTACACTTCTTGTTTTGTATTGTTTAATTCTGGTCATTAAACTAGTTAGCTTGCTAGTGACTAGAATGGAGTTTTGGATTGACAAAAAGGTAAAAAGGTCTTCCGTCCATCTGAGGGTAAAGAGCTAGGGGCACTTAAACGCATTCTTTTTCTTATAAATTTCTACTTGACCAACTACAAGATAATTGGCGGTAAACTATCTTCCTTTTATCACCATGTGGGTAAGGGTTCCTCTATACTCTATATACATCTTTGTTCTTGCTAACTCCTACTGTTACCATCCTACCAGTTGAATTGATTGACCAAGTGATCAATAATATTAACATAGGCGCTAGTCAATCAGGTCAAGCACAACTTCCTTGTATTAGATTTGTAATCAAGCGCTTATTGGCTTTCAAGATTCAAATGTTTATTCGATAAACAAGCTTTATTGAAATTTCTGCTGTATACATGAGCAATCTTAAGAACAATTTACAAATTCAAATTCAAAACAATTGTTCTTGGGACTAAAGTCCTCTGGAATCTAGTGGCTCGACATTGTCAACTCTTGTATCTACGCTCACTTGACAGAATCACCATCCTGCCATTGTTTTACGAATGCATTTAGGTTTTTCCATGACATCAAGTGCAGGGTAAACATACCAAAAATTTAAGACTGGAACATGCCTAGTACACTGGCTATTGGGTGTTATGAAAAGGGTAAATATATGCAGATCGCTATCAAGTTTCCTGAGAGTTTACAGGCATAGGCACCTCTTGTCACAACACCATTAGCTCCTAGGGAGCGGCAAAAAACAGTCACACGAACATTGGCGTATAAAAGAGGAGGCCGAATATTGTCAACAGTACATAATATAACCTATTTAATGATAAAGTCATGATGGAAGGTCATTGATGGATGTGAAGGCAAGTATTACACAAGCTAAGCAAGCATTTTAAAAGTTGGAGAGAGTGTTGAAATGCAATAAAATCACCATGCAGACCAGAATAAGAATCCTGAAAGCATACGTGTGGTCAGTGATGCTGTATGGAGTAGAGGCATGGACTCTTACTAGTAAGCTGGAAGACTACCTGGAAGCTGCAGAAATGTGGTTTTTAAAGAGGAGGATAAAAATAGTATGGACTGACAAAGTAAGAAATGAAGAAGTGCTAAGAAGAGCAGCCACTACAAGAGGCCTTTTAAACACCATAAAGTCCAAACAGATGGCATTCGTTGGACATATCATCAGAGATGAGAAGATCAAACATCTAATTCTCACTGGAAAGATACCAGGAAAGAGAGGCAGAGGTAAACCGAGAATGATGCATATGGATAACGTTGTAAGATGGGTGAGCAAGAAAGAAAGATCTAAAAGAGTAACATGGATTAAGAGAGCTAAGAAGAGAGATGAATGGAAGGCTATGATCGTCTACGCGTGTAACACGCACGGTACATAATGAATGAATGAATAAATGAATGATGAAGTTATGGAAATATTAGGAAATATGCTGATATTTCCATAACATTCTCGGATTACACTTTCCAACCAAGTTTCGGTCAAGCAAACTTTCCTTCACTTAAAGAGATATTGACATCTTCCTCGTAGTTCATTCATCCTATCAACAACAGAACGAGCATTTTCAAACGCCTAAGTTTAAAAAGTTTATTCCCCCCTTCTTCTGGGTGTAAATCTCACTCCAGCACGTGTCTTCCTTGATACATTCTTGTGGGATGTCATAATTAGGGTTTATATTAAATGTAGAAACCTGTCTTAAAAGAAGCAGTTGGTTTCTGGTGCACATATAAACAGGGAAGGGGGGCCACAACGATTCAGTAGTGCTTACTTCACTATGAATTCCATCCGAGTTTGCCGGAAGAAGAATATAACACAGAAAAACTGCACCCCAAAAGGTTCCAGTCATATTTGTATAATGTATACAGTCTGTGAAATACAAATTTAATTGAGTAACTCGAAACTGGTGATTAAAGGTGGACACCCACTTTAAAGTCTGGCAACTACAGAGCAGCACTATATTCTCGTCCCAGGCCTTTTAAAATTGCAGCCAGGGAGGTGCAGTTCAAAAAGGCAAAATATAGCTGTGAGCACTTCCTCATTTTATAACACTCTCCACAAACTATTTTAGTTAATTCACATACAAATTATTTCTCCCGTTTCATCTGTGCCTCATTTTTAGTTACAATGTTTTGTATGTCACTTGTATCAGTGATCGTTTGACATACAAAGCAGTAGATTTTTACAAGGTGTTTATGTATTGTCTTGCCCTAGGAGACCTTGCACAAGCGCAGTTTTCCCTCAGCAATATATGTTCTATGCTGTATCAGGAAGTCGGTCTTCAATCAACGTAAAGTAGTGTCGGAGCTTGTCTGTAAAGCAATCGTCGTGTTGATTGGTAAGGAGATCAGCTGTGCCAATACGCACATTTTCATTTATATAAAGGTATTTATTAATGCATAATAAGCTAATTTAATGTTGCTTATGAAGTAAAACGCTGACATTTGAATATGGTAGCAGTAAAAATTATTCAGTTTCCGATCAGCTCAGCTAACTCAGCAGAGCACGAGAGTCTTAATCTGTGTCCACGCATTGAGCATCACATTGGGCGTTCTTATTCACTCGTTTTCACCTGTCTGAGACTGCACAGTGATTACGAGTCACAACCGAGACGGCACAATACACTTACCGTCTGGCGTAAACGTCGTCAGTAACACCAATTCATTTCATTGCTTTGGAAGCTCTAGCTTCCATGACGATGATATTAAAGCAAGAATTGCCAAAGCTTGGGGTGCACAAGGCGGCTTTAATGACATATAGAAATCTGAGCTACCTGATGATATTTAAGGAAACTCTTCACTTTGTTCTCATTTAGGCATGCAGTCATGAGCACCCACCAAAAAACTCGAATGTTACAAGTGTCCTGAATATTTCCTGGAAAAGGCATTCTACAAAACAACATCTCTACGGCAAGCAAGCTCTCAATCATATAAAAACACAAGAAAATTTCGCATCATACCTACTGGTTATAGGTGAAAAAGCAAACATGACATGTCAGCGATTTGTTACTTAAGGCTTTAAAAAGAAACGTAAATGGTAAATGTGAAGTGGTATAACCCAAACATGTCTTGCTTTGAAAATTTTAAGGTGGAAATCTTGAAGGACAGCTTCGTATTTCCATAATAATTTACAAATCAAGTTGCATAGCCTGATTCAGCTACCACTGAAGTACCTCACAAAAAAGCATGTATAATGTATGACGGTGCAAAGCTTCTACTAAAAACGGTGATGTCACTGTTGTCCAGTCTGATATGTAGTGGGGGTGGAGCGAAGCCTTTGAATTAGACACGAGAGCAACTACCTCCCCCCTGCTAATATCAAACGAGCACTAAGTTACAAAATAAGGTGGGTCGACAATTCCTAGTGTTCAAAATCTGAAGTATAAAATCTCTCATTAAATAAAGTATAAAAGATGTGATAAGAGGCAAATTTGACTGTACTTCAAAATATTTTACTATGCCTTAGCTAGCTAGACTACTGCAAGCTGTTATGGGCAAAGTCTGTTTCACCCCGAATTTCGTATGTTCGCAAAACCGTTGGAAGAAAAATTACCAAAGCACCTATATTCTCACCAACTTTTCTTGTTGGGCAAAAGAGATTACGATCAAATAAAAAATAAAAGGCATATTTTATTAATCTGCTGAAGATCTGGGTGATCAATGAGCCTCAAGCTCTGAAAACATGTAACTAATGATAATCCATTACCTTTTTCAGAAAAAAAAGCAACATATTGTTTTGCCTCTCATAATACTATTTTGAGCTACAAAGTCAAACGGTAAGAGAAAAGCCAAATTTTATCCCTTTTCTTCCACGAGGCTTTAAGAATATTAATCATATTTGTAATGACCAAGCAACCCAGGCCATACCGAAGGTTAATTTTAACAACTTCTCCAAAAAAACACGGGAAACACAACATGGCTTTATATTTACTGAGACAGCAAATACGAAGCCTGATGGAAAATACAGAGGCATGTTTGATATACCCAACAGTACCTATCAGGCGCTAGGAACACTGGGCATCAACATATTTCAATTCAAAAAAGGATAACAGAAACAAATAAACAAACTATCGTCACTAAATCTAGAGCAAAAATACAACCACTAGGGGTTTATGTGGGTCAGCGAATAAGAACGACGCATGTCCACAAATAAACACTGCGCTCTTGCGTTACAAATCCAATTCAACTGAATATGACGTTACTGACGAGCTAAAAAATTCCTTTAAATAAATACGTATAGTCGTTTTAATATTTACCTAAACTCCCATGAAATATAAGGTATATATATATATATATATATATATATATATATATATCAGTATCGAAGTAATTATTAGCCATCGACAGTGCTCAATAATATAAGAACATTAAAGCTATCATATGGTGGACAACAAAAAAATTAACAGAACTTAGTTTAGAACTGTCAGTTTCATGTTTTCACAATCGTCACCTAAACATAATGAACATATTTCTCTAGCGTATCTAGTTATTACTGCATATNACAACATGGCTTTATATTTACTGAGACAGCAAATACGAAGCCTGATGGAAAATACAGAGGCATGTTTGATATACCCAACAGTACCTATCAGGCGCTAGGAACACTGGGCATCAACATATTTCAATTCAAAAAAGGATAACAGAAACAAATAAACAAACTATCGTCACTAAATCTAGAGCAAAAATACAACCACTAGGGGTTTATGTGGGTCAGCGAATAAGAACGACGCATGTCCACAAATAAACACTGCGCTCTTGCGTTACAAATCCAATTCAACTGAATATGACGTTACTGACGAGCTAAAAAAATTCCTTTAAATAAATACGTATAGTCGTTTTAATATTTACCTAAACTCCCATGAAATATAAGGTATCTGAGAGTGTGAAATTATGAACCAAACACATACACGAATTTGAATAATCTTTAAGAATTAATATCAAAATACAAGTTATTTTTACTCATCCAATTGCCTTAATGTATTTGGTCATTTAAAGGCGTCTAACAAAACCTGATGGAACGGCTTATGCATCTTTTTAACTATCAGCTTTCCGGTCAAGTGACTGTCTCTTTTTTATATAAATCAGGGAACAATCCACGCTCTACTGAAATATCCTAATGTTATCTCCAGGTCACAGGGTTAAAATCAACTCAGGTTAAGGACAGAAGAGACACAGCAAGCACTACTGTTGGTATCAGTCAAGCAACCCAATACCCAAAGAGTAAATTTAGCTTTCCGGTACCCGTCAAACACATTTTTGGCTTCTGCCAAAGGATACGACAAAGTCATTTATGTCTTAAAACCTTACTTTACTTTGTTAAAAAATCTGATAACAATGCCATCTTTAGGGATAACAATAAATGACTATATAAGTCATCTTGATTTATACCGCAGGCGCTCCAGTTTAAGGCAGTGTGCCTTCACCTTTGTCTTCAAATAAACTAGTTTCACGTGGCGCCTTTAATCACCAGGATTTTACTGAAAGTCCAATAGAAAGATTGTAAATTAATATGGATGCGAGGAATATGTATTTTATGCTTAATATCGATAAGTATCCAGCTGTTGATCTATCCTTCCCCAAACAACAATTTAGTAGGATGTAGGGTGACGTCCGAACATTCTGATCCAAGGTTTATGATATGGATAAATGGGTACCTTTAACAAGACTAGTCTTACTGACTACAACATATTGTCTTCCACGCAAGCAAGGGCAGATAAACATCCACCCAGATTGAAAAAACAAGGATGGGAATTAAGGTAAAGTTTGACAGATAAAGGCAAAGTATAACACGACATGAAGATGTTGTAGAAGCTGAGGGCTGAGATTAAATGTGCAACAATCTATAGGGGAGCATAGATTATTAACTACCTATCAACTATTAACTAAAAAATCTCAGAGAATAACATACAGGAATGGTATGTTATGGTGAAACTAGTATGAAATCAGGATTTACCCAAAAAATCAACAACCGATTGTGCTTCTGATCAAATAATAGATTCATTAAAAAGGTTAGAACTGTAAGTTTATATAATGTAAGTTTAAGCAAGTAAGCTACCTGAAAAGTATCTTAAGGAGAAGGTTTCGGAGGGTCATAATAAGTAGCTATGTTCCTTCGTTCCAAGTATCGTTTCAGTAGAAATTATCTACATATCCTATCCATTTCAAGCGTTTCCCCACAAATCCTTGACCGATACTCCGTCTATTTTGATACTGCGGTCGTTTCAGTGTTGGCACACTTCCCTACTTCACTTTATCCATCTATATTTTTTCTTCGTCAAATTTACTGATTTGTCAATGCTGGTGTAACACGTATGAAAATTTAATTATATAAAAATGAGTTATATAAAATCTAAGATTTAGCGGTACTAAGACCGCCCAACATTGTGTGAATTGAATCCATGGGAAGATGACTTTGATTTAAAGCTTATTAAAACCCGGAAAGGTTGCACTGATAAATATGTACGTCGTAGGAGACGTTGACCGAAGACCAGTCGCCACTAAAGACGGCGTTATTGTGGGTATGCGATGTCTACTTGACAACGAAACAAGAGGCAGTTTTTGTATGTCAGTTCTTGAGGTGCAAGTGCAATCAAGTCTACACAGACCCTCATAATTCTTCACAAGAACTTCAAATGTAACTGTAAACAAGTTTAAACAATGCGTTGAAAAGGAGAAGAAAAAAGGATTTGAGACTACAGGAAGTTGATCTGACTTGAGGAAATTTACAAGATAATACCCTATAGAAAAACGGGAATAGCATGACTCGTCAGGCGTGTGCTAAGACCAACAAATGTTTCTGCTTGACGACGGATCAACAGGAAATAATCTTCGAAAGAACAACCTTAAAAACGAAGATAAAGCTAATCCTCCGACATAATATAAAGACAGTTGGTAAGCGAAATTGGAATAACCACAGAAACAAAAAAATTTTTATTCCAATATTACGGCTGAGAGTATGTCTCATTGAATTATGTCTCATTGAGGTCTTTCAACGGCTGATCAATCATGCAATGTTTGAATTCTTGCAGAAGCTTGGTCTTTTTGTTGAAATGTTCAATAGGGAGTTGGAGGATCTCGCTCCACTAGCGACCTGCTGACTGTAATAAAACAACCTATTTGCAGATTAATTGATAATTCTGGTGAAGGTCAGTCTATAACTTTTGACATCTCTAAGGCATTTGATTATTTTAAGTGATTCTATTTGCATGCAGCTCTGTACACGCTTGATTACTTGGTGTAGCATCGTGGCATGCTCCAAAAGCTTTCTGGTTATGCAATTTGTGGAAGGTTTTTTTTATGTGCATCTTATTAATGCTGGAGTTCATCAAGGTTCTATTCTTGGTCCATTTCTCTTCCGTATTTACGTCAACGATCATCCTGGTAACTTACTTACGTTCATCAACTTCTATGCTGATGAAACTATTTTATACTTTGGTGTTAAAAACAAGGCAACTAAGCAGGAATAAGTCAGACTTGCAAATGATTTGGAGTCAGACCTTCAGATTGTCAAAAAATGGAGATGGGGCAAAAACACAACTCATGTTGTTCAGTAGAAAGCCGAGTCCTTACCTCCCTCCAATGTTCATGAAAATAATTCTGATATTAACCCTGATGATACTGCTTCCCCTCTTGTGGAATCCTCATCAATGTGGTTGTTTGGTTTTTCAATTTCGCTATATCTTTCTGGGGTTCTTGTATTCAGTCTATTGGCAAGTCTGCTTTTAAAAGAAAAAGACTGGTTCTTTTTACTGTGCTAGAGTTGGCAGGCAGAACTGTACTGTTTTACGTTCGTTGTATAAATTTTACTGCAAATTTGATTTCATACATTTTGTTGCTAGGACGCCTCAATTCGTCCAAAATTCTATCTTTGCCCTCATTAAGTTCTTCTAATAACAATTCTTTTAATTTTAAGACCTATGATACCCATGACAGTAGGTGGCGATAAGACATCTTAAAAGTTAAAACGTATGAACTAACCTGTAATCGTAGTTTTAAGTACACCCTTGGGTCCAATAATTTCAACTTCATCTCCTTTCTTTAAAACACCTCGCTCAACACTGCCTGTAACAACTGTGCCTCGTCCAGAAATAGTAAATGAAGTTTCAACTGGCATTAAAAATGGTTTGTCTAAGTCTCTTGTTGGTGTTGGAATGTGACTATCCACTGCTTCGAGAAGCTTCAAAATAGAGGGCTTGCCTAATTCTCCTGTGTTTCCCTGGATAGTTGCCAATGCTGATCCAACAATAACAGGGGTGGTGTCACCATCAAATCCATATTCCGAAAGAACTTCACTCATTTCAAGTTCAACCTGAAAACAAAACAAAATGAAAATTTCTCTTGAAATCCAACATGACAACTTTAACAAATAAAGCTGATTACAAGAAGGAAAAAAATCGGGGCAGAAAAGCACATGCTACGGGGTCTTTGTAAACACACTTAGTCAACAAGGATGCCATTCTGTCTTTTACAAAGATCCACCATGGAAAAGCCAGCTGGGGAGGCAAGAGCAATAAAAGATGAAAAAATGGATAACAAGCATACCTCCTCCCAAGCTTCCCACTCGGAGGAAACTTCTTCTTGGCTGACCTTAAATCAGTGTCAAAAAAAGACGACAGTCGACCTGGCATGGGCCAGAATCTCAAGACCCGACCACATTAAACAAGATACTATCTCATTACAACCAAAGGCTACTGGGTATGTCATCAATACAAGCCGCAGCCAGAAAAGATAGATGAAATGCATGCAATATGGTTAGTAAGATACATACACTGCTCCGAAACGAGGAAAAACTTTTTTGGACGGCCTAAAAAAGCTCTCCAAAAGGAGCAGGACCTTTCTTATAATACGCTTGCCTTGGTAAATAAAAAAAACCACATTAAACAAGATACTATCTCATTACAACCAAAGGCTACTGGGTATGTCATCAATACAAGCCGCAGCCAGAAAAGATAGATGAAATGCATGCAATATGGTTAGTAAGATACATACACTGCTCCGAAACGAGGAAAAACTTTTTTGGACGGCCTAAAAAAGCTCTCCAAAAGGAGCAGGACCTTTCTTATAATACGCTTGCCTTGGTAAATAGTGGCAAAATGGGGCACTCATTGGGTTCTTCAACGAACCACGTAATGACCTCCACCAACTAATCATTAATCGATTCCAAAGCCATGTAAGGGAAGGTGGACCCCATAGAGCCGTCGCAAAACAAAACGAAGGGGAAATGGAGTACTGGTTATTTTGTATTTATCTGCTTTTTTTTTCCTTCGTCGTTATTGTAAATTTCTTCTTTTGATGTTTACGGTCTTAAGTCTTTTGGGAGAAATTTTTCACTTTTTGTTTTTGTATCATTTTTCAAATTTTTCTCCGCAAGTATACTGCTACTGTTGAACAACGGTATTACAAGTGCTCGAGTAACAAGAAACAAATCTACAGGGTTGCTCATGATATATTATGGAATGATATGCACGATATGGGATTTCCTGTTCACATCATATTATTGCTGAAATCCATGTATGACCAACAAAGAGCTACCGTAAGAACGACCTATGGACCAACGGAATAGTTTGAAAATCAACAAGGTCACCTCATTTGTTTAATATCTACTCGGAGTCAACCATGAGGAAAGCACTACTGGGATTTGAAGGAGGAATGGATGTCGCAGGACACAAAGTGTCGAACCTAAGATACGCTGACGATGTTGTCCTGATTGCCGCAAGTATGACTGAACTGCAAGAACTGGTGATCCGAGTGAGAAGGGAGAGCGAAGCTAACAGACTGTTTCTAAACGTAAAGAAAACAAAGATCATGAATATCCGAAAAGTTCCTGATCATGCTGATGACCCCCATATCACCATCAACAATGGAACAGTCGAAAATGTCAACGAGTTCATATACCTTGGGGCTACATTCTCAAACAAATATGATGGTTACATGAAAATCAAAAAAAGAATAGTTGCAAAAAATTATGCGATTGCTCTCATTAGCATCCGGAAGAACAGAACGAAGAAAACGCTTCTAACGTCTCTTGTGTTCTCCATAGCAACTTAAAGACACAAGACAGAAAACGGCTGGAAGGCTTTGAACTGTGGTGTTATCGCAGAATTCTTCGTATCAGTTGAACAGACAAGGTAACTAATGAGTCGGTATTGCAAAAATCAACAGCGAACATCGTTTGTTAAACACAATACAACCACGCCAGCTATCCTTCATAGGTCACATCTTGAGGCATGACAGTCTGGAAAAAACTGTTCTTACGGGCAAGGTTATTGCAAAGAGAGGCAGAGACGGACCAAAAACTAGATGGAACGATAACATCAAAGACCTTTGTGGATTGACAATGGCAGAAGCAACGAGGGTTGACCAAGACCGGAACATCTGGAGTGAGCTGGTAAAGAGGGCCACAGCTATCCGTTCTTGATGATGATAAACATTTTAAAAATAAAATAAAAACCTTTACCAAAAAACAACGATTCTAGTCAAATTTCAATTCCAAAATGGTGTGAGAATACATGTGCAGCCTGTATGTTTACATTTTATTGCTAATAATTACATCTTCACGCCAAGGAAGATCTTGCAACTTCACTAAAAATCTTAATATTTTAACTTGTTTAAAAGGCCGACCTTTCTTTCTAGTTTAATTGAGTACTTGACAGCCAATGGCGACGAAGATTAACAACAACTTACTTTGCGTCCAAAATTTTCAAGTTAAAAATTGCAGATATGTATTACTAAAGACTTTTATATGAATTCTTTTATTTCAGTCACTCAAGGTCTCCAATGTTTTCTACTGTTATCAAGTTACATACGTTGCATGAGCCCCCAAACCCGTATGGCTAGTTGGACCATAACCCCTTCACAAATCACAGACATATTTAATAACGCAAATGATAATTACGAATGCACAGGAACACTTCTGGGTCGTCAAGGAGCCTAGTTGATCCACTTTAACCATAAAATAAGACTATTAGGGAGCTGAATAAACAAAATGCAACAAAAATCACTGCGGCTTACTTTTGTATTAAATACGCTCCTGTCACAAGTAAAACACAGAGCTTGGCCAGGAGGGGAGGGACTAAATTATGACCACTTTTTTTCCGAGCTATTTTCCATTTATACTTTATACTTCAATTTACTTACCAGTTCAAGAACTTCAGGGTCGTCTACCATATCTGCTTTGTTTATATAAACAACTAAATGTTTGACACCCACCTGCAAAATGAAAAGCTCAAAAATCAGAAATCGTAAGTTAAGAGCAAAAAAATGGCCCTAAAATCCCCCAAATGGCGAGGTAAACAGTTCTTTACTTCAAATTATTAAAAGTTACCTAAAAACACACAAGTACGAAGAGTATTACAGTAGGCCATTTTTACTCTCGAGATTATAGGAAACAAAAATTTTATCATTTACATTACAGAAAAACACTATCAATTTTAACGATCACGATGGAACGCAATTGTAAAAAATGCCTTCCATTTTTACTTTCGACCAAACCTGTCCTTTTCCAAAATATTAAAATACTTTTATTCACTCTGTATTTCCCCTTCCGCATCATCCCCTTACCATTTCTTTCGTTCGTCCTTGATACGGTACTGTTTCCGTACTGGCAGGGGTGACGTCAACCCTTACGTTAGAAGCTATAAACACCTTATGAAAAGGTAGGGTAGAGGTAGTGATTGCGAATGGAGTTTCGATTTTTACAGATTACTTTGTCACTGTTCATTTAGATTTCATTGGCCCTTGGTTTTGTTTCTTCGATAACCTTGGAATGGTAGCATGTTGGTTGACCAAGAACGTTTTGATAAAACCAATTTTAAAATTATCAAAGTTTCTTTAGGCTAATGCCAACTCCTTTGACATGTTTCGTCATGGGTGTTGTTATGGTTACTCCACCTCATGATATCTAGGAATCGTATCAATTTGAATCCTCCCACTGGGGACTTCCGAACGTGAATAAATGCACTTTAGTGGAGAATTTTGAAAGCTTAACTGTCTCTTCAAAATATCCAGATTTGATCTATGCCACTTATTTATAAGCTTCTTAATAGATTTTACCATAGACTGTTAGGCCAGTGGATTTCGGGTTTTGTGGGCTACTAGTTTGATGTAGGGCAAGCAAATCTTTGGTGAACAGAGTGAATGTATCCGATGCATATTGGGGTCCATTTCCTGTAATCAACACCTCAGGTATCCCATGCCGAGAATTAACATAATGACATTTTGAGGATGGCATTTTTAATTCGTATACCTCTGAACATGATAAACAGGAACAATAACAATAGGAAACTGTTTATTTCAAAATTGAAAAATCTCAGAGTAAATTTTCGCCACAGGTATCTTTCATCGACTCTTGTTGTTCTGACTAATGGTGATAAACATGTTTCACATTTAAGTAGAAATTATTCAATGTGATGGGTTAATCTCACCCAATAAATACTTTGTCGTGTTTTTGGTCTTACGTTTTGTTTCATCCTTCAGGTAAACAATGTAATATTTCGTTGTGTAAACAAGTGAGAAATATGCATCGTCCCTTTGATAAAAGTTCATCTTCTTCCGTTATATCGACACGTTTATCCCAATCCCTCTAAACTTCAGATGGACACTGCTTTATATTCTGGCCAACTGTTTTTAACTGTCTCTTTTGGTACGACTTCTTGAATAAATACGGTTGTTTGAGGCTGGCATGTTTTGGTAACTGTGTAAACAAAATGGGTCAAGTTGCAATATTACAACAAAGGCTACAAAACTGGCGTATGACAAATCAACCTTAACCACTATCTCTAAATACGCGGTCGCATTTCCACTAACAATATTTTATTCAGAATAGGCAACAGGGGCCTATGATCAGTTATAACTTCGAAATGTGGCAAATTGTAAATATTCTGATATTCGTTCTATTCCGCAAGCAAATGCTAACATTTAAATTTCCACAGGATAATAATTCTTCTCTTCTGTAGTCAGGAACCTTGATGCAAAATCTCTAATTTTCAGTTCACTCTTCGGCTTCTGATATACCACGACACTTATTCCATCCAATACATTTCCATTCGTGCGGATCATTGTCTTCTTCTTTAAGTCATAAGAAGCTGATGTTAATGCAGTTGACAATACATATTTCATGCTAACATTATGTACTTCTGATACTTCAAATCCACGCATGTGTACAACTTAACAGCTCTGTACAACTTCACCGAGCTCTGCCCTGAACTTTGATAACTGCTGTGCCGTCTCCAAGAAACCACGCTGTTTGGTAATATAACTGGGTTTCAGAAAATTTTATAACGCCTTCCATTTTTCGACGTACAGGCTGCATTACCTTTGCAGATACTTCATGACTTAAAAATTTTCCCTTTTTTGATGAAATACAGTTTAAGCAGTTTAGTGTCCTTCAAATTTATTGGATTCTACGATAGAATTTCTTTTAATTATAATCATTTTCTTCAACTGTTCAACCGAAAACCAGAAAATCGTCCATCCTATATAACTACCCCATCCAGGGTTGGGTTCTCTGCTAAAAATTTCAGGCATAGAATTTGGCCTAAATGGTTCACATGTTGGCAATACCGCCGATATGGTATTACAAATGTAGCTTACAGCTGGCTTTCTTGATTTAATGAACATTTGCAATAGCCAGAATCAGCATCCAACTTAGAAATAAAAAAGTCTCATCAATGGTAAGTAAGACATAAAACGCCTGCTTAACCGGTTCGTTGAATTATGCTAAATTAATAGGTATTCATAACTTATCACTGTTTGGTTTAGGTATGATGGCTATTGAATTGCATCAATTGGCAAGTTTTTCTACTTCACGGACCACTCCCAAGCTTTGAATACCTTTGGAAATTCTTTAATTAAATGCCTACTCTACTATGTTTAACTTGGTCTATCCAGTTGGATTTGGTTCCAAGGTTATTTGGCTTTTTTATTTTGATGATGCCCACTGCACAGGTCTATCTTCACAAATGTAACATTACGCTGTACAAGCCCTCGTAAAATCTTCGTTGAATGACGTAAATGATACTTCACTTCGAAGCCTGAAGATTAAAGATCTAATAGTAGAGGATTCAATCTAATTCTATAAGGCACAACAAAACCTTAAAAACAATAAATATAAACACCCTTCTACTTCATCATAGTATCCTCTTGTTCTCGATCTAACCTCAGAACACAAAACAACTAAACCAAGAAAATAATAAAATACAGAACAGGTGAAAACTAGGAAGACATATATAACAATACCTTTGCTTGACGTTTCCACTGCCACTCATTGAGAATTCTTCTCTTTCCAGCCACACTACCAACCGAACTCAGACCAGATAAAGCTCTGAGATCTTTAAAGTCAATTCCTTATCAATTACATTTCCTCTCGCCAGAGGCTCAACTCTTGACAGTACCAGTATGTACTGAGCATTTTTAAACCCAGCAGCGCAATGTATGTCTGACAATGACTTTGCACATCCGCAAAGAATGGGGCTAAGTCAACGGTCATGTCAGTAGAACACATGAGAAGAAACAGGCAAAATACGCTTAACTGTTTTCACAAGTTTTATCAATAACTTTTCTAGGGTATAGCCTGCTGCACTGAAATACCGAAACATGATAAAGAAAATTTTATAGAAAAAGAATGTGCACACACGATGTCGGATTTCTCCAGACTAAAGTTTTCCATATTTATCCCAGCAAATAAAATTCTCCACAAGTTCCTTGGAAAGCTTAGATTCTATGTCCTCAATAAAATTTTAATGTATTTCTAGCTATCTACCTGGCTTGCAAGTAGTAGGTGTTCTCTTGTCTGCGGCATCTGCCCATCTGTAGCTGCAACAACAAGAATGGCACCATCCATCTGTGCAGCTCCAGTTATCATGTTCTGTAAAAATAATTGAATCAGGGGTGACAAAAGAATTAAAAATATTAACATCTTATATTCAAAACATTACAATTTTCCCATATTATGATCTTTAGAGGGGCTTAAGAATTACATACAGTTTTCGACTAGAAATATTTCCTAAAGTGGTTGGGAGGTGGGGCAACATGGGAATTGTCCCCAATGCTAACAGTCCTCTTAGTATTAAGCAAACTTAAATGCAAAATACTTTGCTGGGTGTTCTGTTGTGCGCCCAATTTGTTCCGCCTCCCCCCTATTTATTGCCCCCTACTTGGAACAATGTCCATATCTTTTATCCTTTGAGAAAGGCACACTTTTTCATTCTTGTTATGGCTTAGCGTATTGTTGTTTAACATGAAAGACATCAATTCTGAGTCACTCCTACAGTTTCAGCAAAAAAGAATGCAAAGGCATCGTTGGACTTCTAACCTTACATCTTTTGTAATTTTTCGGGTGTTCCAGAAACCACTTTGAGCATTTTATTATAGCTATGATAAATACCTTCTTTGATAATTTTCTTACAACTTGAACAAAACCTATTTTAGAAAATGGTAATGGGAAAGCGGGGGAAAAGAAAGAACGAAAACAAGACAAACAACGCAGGTGTGGGCTAAAAATTATCAACGTTAAAAGGATACCTCAGAATCTTAACGAATGGCAAAAGCTAGTGAAGAGAACCACAGCAGTTCAAACATGAACATTCCGTTGGATGATGATAATCACGACGACAACGAGTAATGCTGAACCTGGTTTTTTCTTTCTAAACTAGAAATGTACAGGGGTACAGAGGCAGGCGTAAGAGTGAAACGTGCCTCGGCTGAGTTGTTTGAGATGAAAGTATGACTCCATCACGGGACTGCCTCTTAGTTGACACACAAGAATAACAACAAGAATACATTACTGGCTGGAAAGCTCGTGCTGAACTCTCTATCTCCGTTTGATGCGCTCCATGATCCAATTTTATGGGCACAGCGATGAAAAACATGAAATACTTTGACAGAAACAGGAAATGAGGGTGTCTTTGCAACAACACTTTGAAAGCTAGGTCGGCATTTCACGCCAAAAAAGAATGTGGGCTATGACACCTTTCAATTTTGTACCTACAAGCAGCGTCGTGACGAAACGATCGATCACTTTTCTACACAACTTCGCAAGATAGTGTCCACATGCGAATTTACAGATGTTGATAAAGAAGTTAAACCTGCAATCGTTCAAAACTGCAATTCAAAACGACTTCGACGTTATGCCCTGCTAGAAAGCCACGATTGGACATACTTTTAACAAAAGCTCGTTCATTCCAGGCAAGTGGGCAACAAGCAGTTGTAATAGAAAGCACCAACCACAGCAACCAAAGAAATTGTTTTCTAAACCTTAGGGATTTTCCCTGCACCAACACAAGCCTTCTTAAAAATATAATAATGTTGGAGGTGCTTGGCCTCATGCTCACTAACCCTGCTCTGCCCAAGGTAAAATCTGTCGGTCCTGTGGAAAACAAAATACAGTAGAACCCACATATTTCGAACCTAGATAACTCGAAATTCTAATTATCTTGTTTGTTAGCATGATTATGTCGAACCTGCTAATCTCCTCCACGGTTGTTTACTTGCAAACAGCAAGTGGCTCTTGGCGGGAAGCATGACTCATTTCACGTGCTACGCAAGGTTTTACCTCTCCCATTGACTGCCAGTGGTGTGATCTACGCCACCTGTGATTGGCTGGTTGCTACATGGAGACACCACTATCACTCTTCTTGATGCAATGAAGATGATCAATTTTGCATGGTCAGCCGTTCAGCCTGCAACAATACGTAACTCTTTCAAGCACTGCAGGTTTCGTCCAGAAGAACTTGATGAAGATCTAGTTGATGACGATGACATTCCTTTGGCGCGGCTGCTCGCTCAACTTGGCATTCCTGAAGATTCTATCACTCTGGACGAGTATGCCGATATTGACAGTGGTGTTGCTACCACTGAGAAATGCACTTTAGATGCTCTGATAGAAGAGATACGAGCCAGCCACAGTCGTTGTAGAAGAAGATGATGAACCAGTACCTGTTCTTGAAAGGCTGTCAGGAGAGGAAGTTTCCACCATGTTAGAGAAATTGACGAACCACTGTATGCTGTATCCAGACTCTGAGCCTGTGATATCTGCTGTTGCTGAACTGTCTGTCCTTGAAAAGAAGAAGAGGGAGCGTGGCAAAAAGCAGACCTGCATAACAGATACATTCACCTCCACTGTCTGTATAGATTTATAGATTAAACTTTTTAAAAACCCTGAAATGCCATGTCATTTTGTGTATCGTGCAAGTGTATGTGTCCAAGCTGCAAAGTTGTTGCCAATTCCTCTTGGCTGGTACAGAATATTGCTTGATTGAGCATTATGCTCAGCTTGTCAAATGAAGTGTTTAGTGGTATCAATGCATGGGACCGTGGATGCAAGAGAAGATAACTCCAAGTTTTATTATATCTCGAAGTTGGGTTATGTCGAACCTAATTGCTGAGTCCCTAGAGGTTCGAGATATCTGGGTTTTACTGTAATTTTGAAGGAAAAAAAGAACTGCTGGGGTACAAAGACGCCACCCGTGTCTCCTTAAGCGGAAATATGCGTCAAGCAATACACAATACACAATGCAATGCAAACCCATCAAACGAACCCAGTGGTGACGAATCTTACCTGTTCACCCTTGTTAACGACCATAACAACAATCCATCACAGCTGACAACCACGGGCATAATGAACAACGCTCTTATCACCACAGTAATACGCGGGGAGCATCTTTGGACACAATGGATGGAATCGTATTCGCATCCTTAAGCAAACAAACAGGACAAACACTGTTACGTGGGAGCCTGAATATTATTTAATATGAAGCAGCTCAGCAACTCCCTGCATTAAATAAATCTGAAACTCAGTTGGATTTAAAGAACAAATACACAATCTTTATTGTTCATGTTATCAAAACTGTATCACTTTTAACTTTTTTCAACACTAGGACGGGATACAATGTTGGTGTGAGTATGCTAACATAAAGGTAGTAAGTTATAGTTGTCATTAAGATTTAAAGGTGTTTTAGTTGATTCTACAATATATGCTATTAATACAAATGTCCATTCTGTATTCAACTAAGAAATACAATAATTGCTGCAACCTTTGATTTTGTAAGTTTAATCTGAGAACTTCAGACTTCACAGCAGAAGCTACGCGGTCACGTTTAACAGTTTAACTTAAACTTCTCTGTCTATGGAGCTGGTATTGAAAATAATACAGGATTTTGTGGTAAGCTTTTTAGTCAATAAACTGAAACAGCCAAAAACATTACCAACAGAAACATGTCTACTATAACTTTATGTTCGTGCATTATGCATGCAAACATTTACGTCTTCCACAAGAATTACATTACCACAATTATCCAGCACTCTATTCATTAACGATGACAAACACTCAATGAAAAAATCTCTTATGCAATCTTTTGGTGGCCGTTATTAATTCAAATAATCAACACACAATCCCAAGCAATAAATAGTATAAGTAAGAATTTGGTTAAGAACCATTCCTCTTCATCAATATCGAAGTAAACAAGCCAGGTTTTTATCTTCATTTCCTTCGTTCAAATTTCCTATCAAGATACGATGCACCCCTGTCTGTATTTTTTATATTTCAGTCAAGACAAGTGCCAGGATACAAAATCGGGGCCACAAGGGCCTGTATTCAAATATAAAGACCCAAAATCGAAAAATGAATTTAGCCAGACAACGCAGAAAATTCAAATTTGGTGGCAGTCTTCCGCTGCACATTGGCAAAGTTTTTTTGGATATTACAATTACGGCGGTCGAGGAGCCGTGACTTAATGGTTAGTGCAGTTGCACCGTAACCAAGAGGTTCCAGGTTCGATTCCCCGAGCAGGTGAAAGGAATTTGGAACTTCAGAAATGATAAAAAAAGCCATTGGTTGGCGTCAGGAAGGGCATCCTGCGAAGAAATTACTCACTGCCAAAACAAAGTCTCTCTGACGGGCACTGGGTCCCAATTACTGGGGGGTGGGGGTGGGTGGATGAGATTAACACAAAAGAAATAAACAAACAAAAAAACAATTGCGGCGGCCAATAGTGTAGAAAAATGGGTCAAACGAGCCCATTTTCAAAGATCGAGATCTACAACTGAAAAATGACTGCTGCCACTCAGTGTTGAATGGTGAAATTTGGTTTTAAAGTACTTCACAAACCTACGGTATACGCAAGCTGTTATTTTTTTATCTGGTCACTGAAGCGGCATAAGATGCTGAAAATGGGGGTCATGTAGGCCGGTTTTAAAAGCTAGAGACCTACAATCCAAAGTGGAATTTAACAATAGTTGCGACCACCAAAATATGGGGCCTGGTAAAGTAAGAATATCACTTTGACTTTACGTATTTATCAACCAGTTGCTCGGGCTATGTTGGGTTTCTTGTTAATAGGTAGCAATGACTCCATAGAAACTGAACGGGGAAGATCATTGACGGCTGAAGAAGAAATGTGTTTGTAGAACAAAGGTGCAAGACAGAAAGGAGACAATATAATATAATATCTAGGATAAAGAGCAGTAGCCTCCAGACATTTTAGCTTTGATGATATCCAAATGCCTACACTGATGTTATACATCAGCAATACTAAAGGTAAATCAGTTGCTGGCTTACCTTTATATAATCTGCATGCCCTGGGCAATCAATGTGACCATAGTGCCTCTTTTCCGTCTCATATTCCACATGAGCGGCATTAATCGTAATACCCCTTGCTTTTTCCTCGGGTGCATTGTCAATATCGTCATACTTCTTATATCTGGCACCACCACCCTCAGCCAAAACTATATCAATACAAAGAGCAATGTGTTTTTGCAAATACCTAAAGAGCAACTTGCAAAAATGTATTAATATTTATGTATAGCGTTATATATATAAAACAAAAAAATAACAAAATATATACATACGTAATGTGTCTTTGTTAAATCTTTGGCCTATCCGGTCCAGGAAAACTTAAACATATAAATCCTAAGTGAAGCGTTACACTATTGTTAAGAGTGGAGGCCTTTGTTAAAATTGTTACAGTCAGACACACGAGTAATCAGCCAAGTGTAAAAAAACACCTCCTAATCTTCCAGATAAATTAGGGTTGGGTTGGGTAAAAATGTGGATTTTTCATGTCAACCAAAAAAACGTGTACACGGTAATCGCAAAACAGCAAAAGGAAATACTGAACAATGCGCTGGACATAGGCTGTTATTTTTTTACTTAGGGAGTCAGCAGGATTAAAAAATGCTCGTTTTCGCCCGTTTTCAAAGATAGAGATCTACACTTAAAACTGGATTTAATAAAAGTTAATCGGCAACTTCCTTCAAAAAAATATGGAGCCGGGTCAAATAAGATTATGAGTTTGATTTTATGTATTCAGCGTAAGAGTCACGATTCAATCACAAGATCACTTAGCCTAGTGCCCCGGCAGGTGACAAAGTGACGAGTACATAATATATATATATACATATATAGTATTAGGAGAAAACTCCAAAAAGTCAGATGTTAAGGCTTCTGTTTTGACAAAATAATTACGACAAAAAACCCCAACAAATTCTTACATCACAAACAAATTTTACATAAACAAATACATAAACAAAGCCATGGAAGAAGTGCTTCAGAAATTTAGATAAGAGACAGACATAAGAAAGACCATGAATATATATATATATATATATATATATATATATATATAGAGAGAGAGAGAGAGAGAGAGAGAGAGAGAGAGAGAGAGAGAGAGAGAGAGAGAGAGAGAGAGAGAGAGAGAGAGAGAGAGAGAGAGAGAGAGAGAGAGAGAAAAAGAAAGAGAGAAAGAGAGAGAGAAAGAGAGAGAAAGAGAAAGAAAGAAAGAAAGAAAGAAAGAAAAGGAAAAGTAAAAGAGNATAGAGAGAGAGAGAGAGAGAGAGAGAGAGAGAGAGAGAGAGAGAGAGAGAAGTGTGTGATGCAAAAAAAATTTATAATAAACTCATTCAAATAGTAAATAAATAAAACACATTAAATCTGTATTTCATGTCATTCAAAGTAATGGTTAAACTGCTGAGCAATAAAGCTTCATCAAAAGGCCCTTTTTTCTGAGTATTTAAGGTGCTGTATAAAAAATCCCAAAATTGTGTAGTCCTGGGTCTGAGATCCAATGCTATCTTACCTAAATCGCACTTAATGTTTTAATCGAAACGTTTCAATTTCATATACACGAGTGTCACGGAGAAGCAGTTTGCTGGTTATTTTTGACGGCGTGTTGAACGCTGGTAAATGGTAAACTAGATATCTTATACAATGCTTATGTTACACCTCATATCTTTTAAAATGACATTAAATTTCAGAATCTCAAAGGCCAGGTATTCTCTTCTCCATAAGATACACTCACTAGTGAAGTACACTCATTAGTGACGTTTACGGGAAGATCAGGAAGTCTATATTTCCCTGGACAAAAGATAACTGGGATGAGTTAACTTGCGCTTAAAAAAAGCTTTCTTGGAATTCTCGGAGTAGGTATGAGTTATCTCTTTGTTTTCCTAGAACGTGCCCTGATTTTCATTTTTCAATTATTTAGTGACGGTAATCTCTGCGTCTATGCCGAATTTTGGGTGTGGGTTAGCCTATTTGCTTAGATAAAAGTACTCCATCGCTTTTCAGCCATCTTTTACATGGTTGTTAATATCACATTTCAGCTGTTAGACTGTTTTTAAGGATAAGGGATGGACAAATAATCCACCAAATTGCTTTGTTTGTCTGTTGGCTTTCATAACGTTTTTGTACACTAACGTTATTCAAAAAGGTAACTTATTTCGGTGATACTACTAAAACAAATTCAATTGATAGATGGATTTTGCCTCAGCTTTGTACAAATTTTGGAAATGGTCTTCTGCTTTCTGTAAACATCATAAATGTTTAATTGCTATATCCCATAAAAAGGGAATTAGTTTTTTTGATTAGAGGTTAACAATTTGTAGAAAAAGGAACTATCCTCTTCATCTCACTATCTCTTTATCATTCATCGATTTGGAAAAATTTGAACACAACGTATTATACATCAAACAAAATCCGTAACTGTTGATCATTAGAAAAAACATAATCAAGACAACTAACGGCCTGAACCCAATACCGCATGTAGTCAAAGTTAGGGCGCGAAAACTATTTGGTTATCTAAATAAAGCTCTCTAAAGAGAAAAGACAAATTGAAGTTGGAAGGAATAAATTCTGACTGGACTTAACTTGACTTCCTCCCAATAAATACTTCTACAAAATACTCTCTCTGCAGGAATATTTTTAATGTTGGGAAACACTGCTACAGGTAGCTACAGCGAGGGAATATCATATCCGATAAGGTCTTTATCGACTTTGTACTCTACAGTATCAAATTGCTTCCCAGAAAACGCAACAAAACCCAAGCTCTGCTATTCCAGCGTATCACATTTCATTCGTGAATGAATGCTATCTCTTAATAAAATTTATACCTAAACTTTCGGTATGTATTAAATGATTTCCAGCGTTAACAAATAAAAAAATTATGGTAGAAAAAAACCCCAACTGCTTATTCAAACTTATCTAACAGGGAAAACCACTAGGAATATACCTTTTGTGATAGCTGCTGTCAGTGTTGTTTTTCCATGGTCAACATGTCCAATAGTTCCAATATTTACGTGAGGTTTAGAACGTTCAAATAGAATTTTTCCTGCTTCTGCTGCATAGTTGCGCGCAAAAAGGGCTGCACATCCTAAAAAGAAATTTAATTTAGTGTAGATTTTTACAACAAACAACAAACATTCAACGAAAAATAAAATTTCAGAATTTTTACTTTAAGTCTCGATAGTCAGCAAACGTGGCAAACGGAAGTGTAGGTTACAAAATTTTGTGATTTATTCTGACGCTGCGTTTCAGTCACACATTCAGTTATTTCATTATTATTTATACCAATATTGTGTATATTGAAATATGCTATTGTTGCCTTTTTAATATTATTTAATGGAATCAACGTTAAGAGTCAGTGAAAATGTGGCAAATAAGGATTGTACAATTACATTACTTCAAACCATTACACGTAATAGACAAATAAAAGATTATTCATCAAAACCTGACGGGAATTATTGCAAACTTTCTACACTTACACCACTTGTTGGATCAATAAAAAAAATACTAACTTTTTGTCCCTCCAGAATACGTATCAAATGGCGTGAAGAAAACGACAACGATAATTTGTACCAGATTAAAAGGTTATAAATTTATTTACTGTTCTGGAACTCGTGGAAATGGAAGAGTGAAAATTTTTTGGGCCTCAGTATTTAGTAAATTGGCTTCCTTTGGTACAAATGAACTCAAAGATTGGGTTCTCATTGGTATTTAAACATTTGTACCTAGTAGTAGTTCAAAATTCAAAGCTTATTGTTTTCCATGGTTTAATGGTCTTTGTTATTCTTTACATTTCTCTAAACGTCTTCATTCTTATGAAGTTGGTGCCTTCTCACTCAGAACTATCACAGGTCCCAATTTCGCTGCATAATATGCTGGTTAATAAGGGCACCGACAGTGTCATCTTGGTCAATCTATATAAAAAACAAGATCTATACGAAGGATTAAATTACGGATTTAATGGAACAGATAAAGAAAAATTCGATAAACTTGTTCCGTGAATGGCTGAACGTCTTTTTAAAAACGCAAGAAAGACAACTGAAAAAGAGGAGTAGAATTATACAAAAAAACTACGTATGTCAGCAAAAAGCACATTCTTCAAATCCAGACACATCAACCAAGATTTCTATAATGTCTGGCAGGGGTACCACAGGACTCAATATTAGGACCATTGCTGTTCATTCTATTTTTTAATGACTTGGTAGGTCGCCTCGATACGAAAGCAATAATCTATGTCAATGATGCTGTAGTCATTTGGAATGAAGAGAACATAAACACTATCGAGGAAAAGTTGACAAAAAATATTATGTAGAATCGTAAGGTACTTCAAAGATAATATGTTGATTATCAACATGAATGTATGTTCATGTTGTTGTTCAACATGAATGCACCGTGAATGTAGGGAAGACAGAGGTGATGCTGTTTGGGGCAGTAAAACAAATAGCTACACAACCAAGGCAACTTCAACGGGAAATACCTAGGCGCCCTACCTTGCTCATTCATTGGGCTGCAAACTAATGTTAAACCAAAATTTAAACACGTGTAAATGACATCGACGACCTGTTTCAAATTATCTAAACTTCGATCCTAGAAAAATCTAGATGCCATCATTCTTCCCATACCTACGTATACAATGTCTATCAAACTTCAACTAAACAAAACACAACCATTAAAACTAATAATTATAGGATCTCTTGTTGAACGATTTATTGGAAACAGTGTGAGATCAATAAAAAACAGTAAAAATACAAGCCATTAAGGAAGTGTAACGTGTGCGTGCGAAGATCCTGACGTAATTGATCATCTCGTTTTCATTTGTGTTCTCGCGGTGATCCGGTAATGGTTTCATACGAACATGTCACCTCAACAGCAGTGGTTTCCGAATATGCTTGAGAATGACCGATTGTCCTTTCAGATCTATAACATTCTTCCACGCACTTTTACCTACTGCACATTCATGCTACTGGTGCACTTTACTTAAATAATATGGCTCATTGTGTTGTCGTCTGCAGACACTTTATTCACCACCGCGTCAGGTCTTACATTCTCTGTTGGTGTTAACTTGCACGATTTTTTGGCTTCATCGTTGATTGGGCATTTCAGAATTCTTCTGACACTTAATTTCCACTGTTGATTTATATACTTTGCTGAGTTTAGGTTTAGTCCAAGTTTCCCCTTTGGCATGGTAAGATGAGACACTTTGCCACTGATCACAATTTGTAGCCATTTTGTGGTTTCTTGGGTTGCTTTTTTTGTTTTAACGTCATTTTCCCTCACCAATTGAGGCTCAGATGGTGCCATTTAAAGGGACTTTGTTTTGGCAATGAGGAATTTCTTGCCCCGATGCCCTTTTGGGGGACAGCCAATGGCCTTTTCTTTTGTAAAGTTCCAAATTCTCCTTGCCCGCTCGGGTTATCGAAACCGGAACCTCTTGGTTACTGTGCAACTGCACTGACCATTAATCCACGGCTGCTTAGCCATTTAGAGAGATATCGGTTAAATTTTCCATCCATCTCTTTTCTAACCCACGTTTCGGTAAGGTTGTAAAAGGTAAATCTCCTTTTCATTTTCCTAAATACGTAATGCTGACAAATTTCGGTCTTTTGATCTGGGTGAAGTGGGAATAAATCTACCTTCCAAAGTTAAAAATCAGCTTCCTCGAAGTCAGTTTCTTTGAATTCTTACCTAGATAAGTAAACGATTGACCCTTTTCCACAGGTGGAATTCGTTGGTTGTTCATCGTTATGCATTGTTCATACTGTATAATTTCTGTTTTGTGTTTTTCATTCCAAATAATACAAGATATAATTGCAACTAACAACCCTGCTAATATTGTAAACAGTTGAGTAATTGCAATGAGTGTAAGCAATCAAAAAATGGTTGGTTGCATAAGAAAGATAAATCATAGAAAGTTTCTGGCAAAAACAGTAAGGTATAGAAATTATCGTAGATATAATCCAGATGAAATGAATGACATTCAAAATGTAAATTGGTTGCCCGTAATTACAGCACAGAATGTTGACATGACATTAAACATATTTAATGAAATTGTTAAGGAAATTCTTTATAAACATGTGCAACTTATCAACAAAAGAACAAAATGCAGACTATGTTTATGGATCACTGAGAAGGTGAAAAAAGAAATGGGCCTTCAAGATAAGTGATTATGCAGTGCGAGAAAAACAAAAAAACCCAAGGCAATTAGAATTGTTACAAAACTTTTAAAAAACAACTGTAATTTAATGCAAAGAAAGGCAAAAGCAAGAAGTATGAGCTTTATCATGTCATGAGTCGTAAGCTTTCTCAGAGCTTAGAAAAAGCTTACGACTCATGAGAAAGCTCTTAAATCTATGACTTCCTCCGAATCCATAAAGTTCAGAATTTGCAAGATTATTTGAATACAGGAAGTGTTTCAGTCTGTATCAAAAATCTTTATCAAACCAATTTTAAAGAAATTTAAAAGAACAACAACAAAGGGACTTGATGAACTATTAGGCAGTATGCTTTAAGACCGTTCAGAATACTGTCACTTCACCTAATTATATAAAAAACCAATAGCTTGCAACAAGTACAATACCATTTGTTTAGAAACAAGCGAAAATAACTCTTGTCTAGTAACCCAAATGCAATGAAAATTTCTGACCAATTTTCGTTTTGACAATCTTGTCGAAACTGATGGAAAAAGTTGTTCGCATACAACTAATAGATTATCTAGAGTATGAAAACCTCCTAAATAAGAACCAGATAAGGGAAAACTGACACTAGCATTGCTCTTAGACTCAAGCAAAGCGTTTGATACAATAAACCATGAAGTCATCCTCAGAAAAACTGTTTTTATACAGTATTGGTGGAGTTGAGCTAAAATGGTTGACCAACTACCCAACTACTTTATCTGGAGACTTCAGTCCAGATTGGAAACCTTAACAGTATACCTCAAGAATCCATCCTTGGACCATTAATGTTCTTGATTCTTTTCAATGACTTTCCTGAACAATTTCTCAGTCCAAATGCAATTAATATGCTGAAAATACAATGATATATTTTGCAGATGCCAATCAATACCAAATTTTATTGTTACCTACAAAACCAGCTAGAGTCAATGCTGACAATGACTGAAAACTTTGAAAATCTTAAAAAAAACCCAGCAGACAACTGCATCTCCTGAGTAAAATTAGGCAACATTTGAATGTTGAAGCAGCCTACAAAATTAATGTGATGGTTATCATGCCTATACTGCCATAAAGTGTGCTTATCACTCTTCAGATGATTGCAATACAGAAAAGAAACCTATCTTTAATTGAGCAATGGGAGAATGAGATTATTGGAGGAAGTAAGTAGATATGTTCCATTGAGAAGCAAATGAAGGAGAGCTTGCACAATAAGGAGAAAATACTTGGATGATAAACATGCTCAAATAGCTACTTTGCAAGTATCAAAGGTTCTATGAGCGAAAGAAATCAAAACAAACTGATTAAGATCCCCACCAAAAATAAAAATTGGGGGAAAATTCCTTTAAATACCAAGGGAGCAAAACTATAAAGAATTAGAAATAATTACAAGGAGTTTTAATTCATCCAAGATTTTCGTTTGGTTTTCTTTTTATTGTATACATTAAGTTTTATGGATTATTTAAACAAATTAAATTATCTTATTCTATTTAAAACAACTTCATTTAACCTTAGATGTAAGAGCTTTATCATGTCATGAGTCGTGAGCTTTTTCCGAGCTATGTTTCGAGAGATACTTCTACCATCGTCAGGCTACTGAAAGCGCTCCTTGGGCCATAGAGAAAAAGAACACAAGAGAGCTGATCAAAAAGGTGTCAGCAAGGATCATGAAATAGCTGAACACTGCTGGACACAGGATCATACCTTCATTTAACCTGCTGCATATTATTTATATATTTTTCCAGAACTGGACTCATGATAATAGTAGCACTTTAGTTTGCTGAAATGTGTATACCCTGTATAAAATAATTAATAATAATAATAATAATAATAATAATAATAGTAATAATAATAATAGTAATAATAACAATAACTCTCCATGTTACTACAAAAACTGAGTGCATCTTATGAATGGGGAAAAAAAGAATTCAAACTTAACCATCTGCTCTTCATGGATGACCTTAAACTGTTTGGAAAGAATGATGATCAAATACAGTTTAATGAATACTGTTTATTTTTTCAGCAAAGACATAGGGATGGAATTTGGCTTAAAGAAATGTGGGGTGATCATAAGAGGAAAACTAGCTAGATTTGATGGAATTCACTTACCTAATGGAGAGGTGATGAGGCACGTAGATGAAAATGGATACACGTACCTTGGGGTCTTGGAGTTGGACCAGATAAAAGAAAAGGAAATGAAGTCAAAAGTAATCACAGAATATAAGAGGAGATTGAGGTTAATTCTTAAATCAAGTCTAAATGGAAGAAATAAGATTCAAGCTATAAATACTTGGGCTGTTGCTCTTTTAAGATATGGAGCAGGAATTATTGCCTGGAAGATGGACGAGTTGAGGAAGATTGACAGGACGACAAGGAAGACATTGACCATGTATGGGGCTTTTCATCCAAAAGGAGATATTGACAGACTTTATGTAAAGAGGAAAGAAGGGGGTAGGGGTTTGATCAGTATCGAAAACTGTGTATGGTCAGAAGAAAATAATTTGGGTCTATATATTAGAGAGTCAAATGAGATGCTTTTGAAGGGTGTGAGAAAAGGTGGTGTTATCCAAACAGATAATTTGATGGAAAAGGATGAATTTAAAAGATCAAGTCATAACGAGATTAAAACTAAATGGCACGAGAAGAGAATGTATGGTCAGTTTGTTAGAGAAATGCCTGAGGAAATTGATAAAAAGTTATCTTGGCAATGGATTACTCGAGGAGACATCAAAGTTCAAACAGAAGCAACAATATTTGCCGCACAAGAACAGGCTTTGCGAACAAACTACATTAAAAATAGAATTGATAAAACTTCAGAAAGTCCCTTGTGCAGAATGTGTGGAGAACGAGCGGAGACAGTGCAACATATTGTTTGTGAGTGTAGTAAAATGGCTCAACGTGAATACAAGAGGAGACATGATAACATCGCTAAGCTGATCCATTGGATGTTATGTGGAAAGTATGGTCTCGACAGGAAGGAAAAATGGTACGAACATTGCCCGGAAGGTGTAGTAGAAGATGAAAATGTAAAATTGATTTGGGATATCAATATCCAATGTGATAATTTGATAGAAGCGAGGAGACCAGACATAATATTACTTGAGAAGAAAACGAAAGATGCCATCATTATAGATGTTGCTGTACCTGGTGATTGTAGGGCACATGAAAAAGAGAATGAAAAGGTCGAAAAGTATCAAGATTTAAAAATGGAGCTGAAACGTCTTTGGTCGTTAAGAAAAGTGAAAGTGGTACCAGTAGTTGTTGGTGCCTTAGGCTGTGTGAGCAAAAGATTTAATAGCTGGATGGAAATGTTAGGTCTTAAAGTAAATGTTGCAATTGTGCAAAAGCAGCCTTATTGGGATCTGCGAGGATAATCAGAAAAGTAATAGACATTTGAAAGAACCCTCGTGGCCCTTGGCCACTAGTTGTGGCTCGCCCAAGAGGAAAATACTCGGCAATACGAACAGCCTGTGCGACAGCTCTAAAATCGATAATAATAATGTTAATAAATGAATTTCTGTCTGTTAACTTGAGCCATGATACAAGCTTTGTTTATGAGCTGCAAAGAAAGGCCTGTGGTAAAATGCCAACTGTTGACAATGCAGAATATTATAGCAATGACTGTGGTGGGCATTAAGAAAAATTTAAATCTTTCAAAACCTCCTTTATCTCTGTCATCACAAAAACTACTTTAGTCCAGACTGTAGTTGGTCTTTCTTTGTAATGAGTCATGTTGTCTCCATGTGAGGAAATTTGAGGCAAATGTAAGATGGCCAGAACCAATTTTTAAAGACCAACAAATGGTCAAATTTTAATCTTTGATGCTCTGAAGTAGCTCTGTTCAGCCATAAGCAAGGACAATATGATTCTCATTTGAGAATATTTATCCAAAAGGTTCAACCATGGAAGCACTTTTGAGGGTACAAGAAGTTGCTATTATTTTGATCCCAAGTCTATATTAGCAATTGATGGAAAATAACTCAGTTCAGAAGACAGGTTTTCAGTATTCCACTTGTTTAATGCTTTGATGGATGAAGGAAATGCAAGATTAATAACTTCTATGAAACAACTTTACTATGTCACTTGAGTCTACAAAACTTTCTAGTGGTAAGCCCTTTTTTAAGCAATCAAATGTGATGAAAAAGATGTTTATTGAAAATCTATGCAAAACTTTATTGGCCTTCTAGGTACAATGTGGTATATACTCCATTCAGCAAAATACTTCTAAACATTCACACACCTTGGCCATTCTCAAAATCAGAACAAACAAAAACAATCTCTGGCAATGATATTCAGAGTGTATATATTTAATAGTGTATGCTGACAGATATAAATGATTATAATGTGACTTATGTCTCCTTATTTACTTTTGTGATAAAAATGTATCACTCAAGTACAAGGTTCATGGCTGATACCACAAAAGGGAATAGAATTTATCAAATGTATGGTAAGATAATGATTTATAATCACTTTGGCATCCATCATATATTGACAATAGGCAATTTTATATGTCTGTACATCATCTTTTTAAAGACCTGCTTCAAAAGCACACAATTTCTTTACAAATAGTTTCAAATGGAAAGAATAGTCTCTGTAGGGTATTCTGATACATTTCACCACATTTCAGACAGAATTTTGCCATGTAGATAAAAGTAGATAAAAAATTGATATTGTAGTATTTTATTAGGTAGGCTAAAGCCATTATGTAAATGGTCTGACAACTATTTATGACTTTGGTATGGCACATAAATGAATAAAATTTATGAAGAAATAAACTTTGTTATTGTAATTGTTACCTCAAATTTGTATTTGTTTTGGTAGCACTGTAAAAGTTATTTATCTCAGCTAAATGAATGACACTTTGTGATTGCCTCAGCACTGTGGTCTATTCTGCCACTGGGAGAAACCAATGTTCTCCCAGTGACAGACCTTCATTCACATATCTCTGAGTCTGGGAAATATGATCAACAGTGGCAGGAAAGAGTAGTTCAACTTTTCAAAGTTATATTTCACTGTGTTGTGTTCATCAAGTGCATGCTTGTGATACATCATCAGGAAGAGCAAGATTTCATCTTTAAGTTGCAAAATATTTGACAAAACAATTCTATTAGCAAAGGTGTTTTACTATAAAACACATGTTCCTGATGCACATTTATACTGCCTCCAAAGAAGTCAGTGTTTTTCCAAAAGTTGTATGGTTAGTAAGTATGGAAAGGAGCCAAAAGTCAGAAACATTTTGGAGGCAAACAAAACAGTCAAGAAGTTGAAAGAAGCACCAAGGGTTTTTCCAGATATCCTGGTAGTTCAAATTGTTCATGGAAGTTTATCACATGGTTCATCCCAAAACACTTACATTGCATGCATTGAAGGAAGTGGAAGATCTGCACTGATAACATGGAGATCAAAGAAAATAAAAAGAGAGGCAAAAACACCTTTGGCGTTTTAGACCATGGCTTAAGCAGAAGCATCTGATGCTGAAACATTTCATGGCAACTATGGTTAAAGAAATTTATCATCTTCAAGATGCACCAAAATTCTTTGTTTTACTGATAGTCAAAGTGAGCTTTACAGAAAATCTCCACCAAATCTACAAGTAACAAGGAATGGAGAAGTTCATATAGTCCAAGCACCCGATCTGAAAGGTGATGGTAAGATTGGAGATTTTGTGAAGCTTCCTGTACTTTTTTATTGGGTTGAAGAAAATTTCTCCAAAACTGCTTCTGACATTTCAGTTGAAAAGATGGTGGGGGTGTATTTACATATAATAAACTTCCACCATTATATACAAAGGTCTTTTATAAGATTGGATTCAATTATGCTGCCATCCAAGTTGATGATTCTGGTGCAGAAGCTCATTGATTTCATATGACATCACTTATACAGGAATAAAAGAAATGGTGCAGGCAGAAGCAAACTTGGTAAAACTCAAGGTTATTATTGTCTATGGTTCATAGCAATTAAAACAAGAAGTCCTTATTTTCTAGGATTAGGATAAATCCCACTGGGCAGATAGGAAGCCTTGAATTTGCAGGAACACTTGCTCACCTGTAGACCATTATTTCTGTTTAGATTAAAAACCCTAACAGAAAAGATTGTTTCAAATAGAAGCAATCACAAACAGTCCAAAAATGCGATTGAAAGATCTTCTGAAGCTGCAGCTCTACATAACTACTGACCCATGCATCTATCTCTGTTTGATGTTTGTCTATCTATCTGGGTGTCCACAAGACCTTTATGTATTCAGTCTCCAGCAGAGGGATTGGCAAAAAATATGACATAGAGACAGTTTTCTCATGGGAAAAATAAGACTGGGCCTCAGGTTTCTTTGTGAGTCAGTATTATAGGTTTGTGTATTTGTATCTGTTTAAACAATGATTTGATATGCTGGCATAAAATTGTACACAGAGACAGAACCCTCCACAAGTTCCTAATAGAGACAAGTTCTTTAAAAGTGCATTGTTTTACTGGATATAACTCCATGTTGTGCAGGTCGACCATGTTTTGAAGTTGTCATCACATTCATGTATTGTTTGGTATCTTCCTTCAAGCTTTGTTACTGGACAGTTAAGGACTGTTGCTGAGGATATAAGGCAAAAACTCATACAAGAGTCAAGATGACCAGTCGATAGTTCATCATAACTCAACCTGATTTTCTCTTGCATCTCAGCTCAATTTCTACAAGCATATGTTTACAAGTGTCAACAAATTATCCCACACAAACACATCCACATAGATCAAAACACTAAATTGCCCACTCACTATAATAACAAGTTTCACAATTTTAATTACATTCACTGTACCACCCACTTCCAAAACATCAAAATATTTACAAAGCAATCTGTCCTCCCACACAGGGTATTAACTTAATTGGTTCACAGTTATGCAAGCATGCATGACTCAACTTGCAGTCTAATATAATAATTGCAAGTTTTAACATGAGTCCATCTGTCAAAATTCTGTTGTCTGCTGCCAATATGTACACAACTNCCAAACACAGCCACATAGATCAAAACACTAAATTGCCCACTCACTATAATAACAAGTTTCACAATTTTAATTACATTCACTGTACCACCCACTTCCAAAACATCAAAATATTTACAAAGCAATCTGTCCTCCCACACAGGGTATTAACTTAATTGGTTCACAGTTATGCAAGCATGCATGACTCAACTTGCAGTCTAATATAATAATTGCAAGTTTTAACATGAGTCCATCTGTCAAAATTCTGTTGTCTGCTGCCAATATGTACACAACTCCTGTTTTATGTTTCTTCTAAAAGCACCCTTCAATATATGATATTAAGACAAGGACTTGTTCAGCTGTTCCTTTTTATGGTCTGTTGTTTTGGTATGCATGGCTCTACATGAGGGGTTATTCTTGTGAGGATCACTTTTTCAAGGAGTTTGTATAGGCACCTCAGTAGAGATATTGGGTGGTAGCTTGAGGCTTCAGTTGCTCACTTGCTGCACTTTAGAACTGCTATCACTTTGACATGTTTTCAGGTCTGAGGGTAAGTTACTTTGTTAATGATTTCTGCCATTGCTGTAGCTACCCATTTAATTACAATGGGGCTCAAGTGGGTAGTCATGTCTGGATAGATTCCATCTATTCCTGCAGTTCTGTGAATGTTCTTCATAGCATTTTTCATTTATTTTGGACTTATTGAGGCAGATAAAAACAGAAGTTCTGCCTTGGGGGTGAGTTGTATATATTTCAGTACTCCTTTATGATCAATTTTTCATATTTATTGTTTGGAGTGTACTAGCCACATTGTTTTATTTCATGGCCTACATCATCTGCTTTGACTTGTGGAGCAGTGCATGGTTGGGTCTGTAATAGGTGTGGTTTTTATGGTGTTCCAGGCATGCCTACTTGAAAGGGCAAGATCAAGTTTTCAACTTTTTCAATCCACCTTTCTTTTTGGTTTTCATGCAGTGACTGTAGTAGTTCTTCTGTGATTTGTGGGGCATAATTTTTCCTGATACATCTTGCTATATTCTTTTTGGAGGATGTTAGGGTTAGTTTGCTCAACCTATCAAAGTTTTGCAATGTTGGAGGAATTCTCTAACATTTTTTTATGTATGCAGCAAAGTTCTCCAAGTTAGCCTTTTTTATTCCATTGTGGTTTGGATAGTGAATAAATGAATGGAAATTTTATACTGGTGGTAATGAGTACTGGTCAATGCTGGTTTTAATGGAAATCACCATGTATATCTCTTTAACCATGCAGTGGCATTTCATTTGAGTCTTTGGTCACATATCCAAGATCTGGTAAGTAGTCTTTTTTGTATCTTGCTGGTCTAAAAGTGCCTTTTGCTTTCAGGTTGTGCACAAGTTCAAGTTCATTTTGGTTGTCCTGATTTCTATTGCTGGTTGGTCATTTTTAGTATATCCACATTCATAGTGGTGACTGTTGAAGTCACCCATAATAATTGCAGGGTGTTGGATGTTTTCTTTTGGAGGTTTATTCCAGCTGAAATTTGAAGGTTTATAAAAATTTGTTATCTTTCATAGCCACAGCCTAAGCCATTGATGTAAGAGCTTTATCATGTCATGAGTCGTAAGCTTTTTCTGAGCTTAATATAGGTTTTGAGAGATACTTCTCCCATTGACAGGCTACTGAAATGATTAGATATGGCTATTTTATACTTTGGTAGTATGGAAGTGGGTGTAGACAGAGCTGGAGTTGTTTCGGGAAGTGGCGCCATACCTATGTTGTGTTTGTTGTGTTTCTTTCTTCAGTGCTGGAAGCCATATTACTGGAAGGGTGTAGGATATACTGTTGATGTGATTGCTGCATTGCAAGGAATGAATTGTTTCTTTTATTTTTCTTGTTGTGTTGATTATTTTGTCTATAATTCTTTTATTTTCCCAGTCAAAGGTATGATCCTGTGTCCAGCAGTGTTCGGCTATTT